>MU917309.1:1283-12188 GCA_036418165.1 Cooperia oncophora | reverse complement strand
GACTCTCTTTTTCAAGCGGCAAAGTACTACTAGTTCTGTTAAATGAGGGAGTGTTCACCCCTCCGCCAACCCCTTGGTCGGCGGCTAATTTCTGGAGAAGTCTGGTGAGATGATTGGTGGTTTGTGGAAAGAAGGGGGGTTATGCGGGATGCGAAGCGTCCTATTCAGCGAAATTCCCCCTACGTCAGGACGTGCCATGGTCCCGATTTCCGTATCCTGCTGGAATTTCCTCACTGAAGTGAATCACCCACACTCATCCCGTGCTACTGGATTCAGCGGGGCATCAAAAGCACTGTCCGTGATAGGAAGTGTAGATGCTGGTGTTGAAATATAGAAGAGCAGGGGACTCGCCACTGCAGCGTAAACGCAGAACGAACGTCGGTAACGCCCCTAACAAGACCCCGCTGACCTCAATGCCGAAAGACCGCGTCCTGCGACGAGTCCAGTCAGCAGATTCTTTGTAATGGATACTACGACTTCACAAGAGACAAGGCTTTTATCGCATGCCCATTGTCTAATAATAACTTCTTTCGCTGGAAGGCAGACTATGAAGGCGGAGTCTGGAGGCGGAACCACTACGAAAAGGGAGGTGTTAGTGGGACAACTTTGAGCCCTAGCTATTTCACTTTGAGCTTCAGCTCTTTTACCTCACAACTTTCCGTACCAGACACAAAGCTGCCCAGCAGATCGCCTTTACCTTTCCAACGCAATTATAGGTTACATTTCATAAGTCATTGTAGCCCGTTCCTTAAAGCAAGCTGAAACAAGAGATCCAGTCGATAACAAACACTATGGTTTTGATATTCCTAGTTGTGATCCAATTTAGGCAACCAAGCAGCTCGCTTTTGGGGAATCTTTCTCGCATTTCCCACTGGGTCATGGTTTCCTCCATTACTGGATATCACCTACGGGGACTGTTTGTACATGAGGGAGGCGCAGTTCGGCGACGGGGGGGGTGGCATTTTGCACTTTCGTTGCTGCTCACTAGTTCCGGTTTACAAGTCTCACTCTGGTGAAACCTGTGAACTCTTGTGAAGCTGGAGCAAGCTCGTCAAGCCATCATGGTAAAACCTGTCAACTCGAGAAGAGGCTGTCTAGATGGGTCGACACGTCGATGGGAAGTAGCAAAGTGCAAAATGCCCCCCCCCCCCCCGCCAAGTCGCGGAAATGTGCCCATGAGGGACGCCAGTCATTTATCGTGACTAGTCTCCTTCTGACAGCCAGGAAGAAAACCCCACAATATTTATCATGCGATCACCTTATGGTCATCTGCCCCACCTTCTGTAACTTCAAAGTTGGAAGCTCCGGAGCACGTCATACGCTGGGGATTCTCAGCAAGGAGGGGGTCGTATTTGGTCGCTGTAGGGAGGCTATCGGTCGAGTAACTGAGAAGCTGGTTTAGCTCCTTCGAGAAGCTTGGCCTGTGAAAACAGTGGTTCCGCTACTTCTTCACTTTCCACCCATTAATACTCATTCGTTCAAGTCTATGTCATTTTTCTATGTTTCCCATTTGCAGCTCCGAGTTTGTTCGGCGCAGTTCGGCTTGGTGGGGGCAACAAATGGTACTAAGCATCTACAGGCCACCGAAGACCTGTAAATTCCTATGACCAAAGTAGCTCACTTGTGTAATTCCGCAGCTTTACGAGAGTTTAGTCTCCCCTGGTAAGACCCGCTGGGGAACACAAACGAACAAAAAGAGCTAGCTATCGTGCAAAATGCCCCCTCGAAGCCAAACGGCGTCAGTTTTTCTTTTTACTTAACCTTTTTCGTCGATGTTTAGCTACGAGTTAGCCTGGTGGACATAAGTTTGCCGTATGTGAAAGTGAAACTAATCCCCGAGACTAACGAGTCGCACTCTCGTTTTACGATCGGTTCATTGTCCTTGTCCAAAGGTGAACGGGTCGATCGATATCTATTAGGATGACCGTTATCCGTTGTGCTGATCCCATCTCCGAACCCTCTTCCTCACTCGTTGACCAGCGGGCGAGACCGTTCCGATATTTTGAATACATAAAATTACTACAGTTGCAGGGTGGCCAATGACGGTCCTGACACGAATTTATCAGAAAATTCTGAAAGACGTAGTCATATGAGTGATACCTTATCAAAGCGGGCCCTGTAGTGGGATCCATTGCGTTCTGTTCCACCTCATTTTTTCTCTTGGGCGGTAATTTCAGCAGTTGAAATCAGTCCGACGAAATATACGCATCTCCATCCAGTGATAAGCAGCAGTTCAAGTTAGTTTGGGAGGAAATGGTGCAGTGGCAAAGGCGCTGCCCACTATGCGCATGGTCCGAAGACTGACTCTCGAATTGATTTGCCGGTGTTTGTCAAAAATTTGGTCCCCGTGTGGTCGGCTCATGGATACAGTGTGCAGCGCTAAGATGAGTAAGTGGCGCATCAGTACCCCAACCCCGCCAGAAAATTTTCTCCAGTCGCTTTGTAAGCGGGTGTTATAGTCCCTCCGTCGGGTCCAGTAAGTGTTCAGGCTCTCCAGCAGGTTCAGGCTGTCTAGGCTTCTCAGCTAGAACGGGGGAGGGGTCCACGAGGCTCAGGCAAACCGGGGGCAGCTTCTGTTCCAGAGGTCCTACTGATACGACCCACTCTGGTCCATCCTACGTTCTACCATCTTTCCAGATTCTCCCGGCTCCCCTGCTACATTTTTCCAGTTTTTAGGAGTTTCCTAACGTTGTGCACCCTGACCATGAGTGGTGCCAGACTTGCACAAGAGAGGGTGAAACTGAGATTGCTTTGGGTGTTCCCCCATTAGTTGGCCCCAAAAGGTTTATCCTTTATCAGTAGCTCTTGACATGGGTGGCTTTACCGCGCCTATTGGCTTTTCCACTTCACAGCCTTCGACTGTTTAGAGCCTAGGCTCTCTCGGGAGTCCCACAATTTTACGGGTAGATCGGGGAATTCCTTGCTGAACGTTTCGGGCAGAGTAGCACTCAAGTTATCAATCCATTTTCCATTATAACTGAATTTATAGTTAACACCCCTCACCCCCTTGAAAACCCTTAGGTGATGTCGCAAACATCCGCATGAAATCGGACATTAGTGAAAATTCCGTGGTCGACTGGTTCAATTTGCGCTAGCGCTAAGAGCGTCACGACTGTTCTTTGCAGAACAAATCATATCAGCCTAATCTCTCTTAGTTATCGCCCATATTTCACGTTTACCTGACAAATTAACTCCCAAATTTTCCTCAATGATGACTTTTTATTATTCAAATAAATTATGTCGATTGCGTGAACACTACGTACAACAACGATGACGTGATGACGGCACGACGTAGTTTGACATCGTCTACCGTATCCCGACGTGACGATTGCTTTAACGACGAGTTCCGTCTTCGAAGAACACTCCACCGTCGATGGCACAGTATTTGGGACAGATACCCTTCTCTCCAGGAGTTCCGGCTGGTCCAGGTGGTCCAGGTGGTCCGGCTTGTCCGTCGCTTCCGGGTGGTCCGTCGGGTCCTGGGGATCCCTTGGGTCCAGCAGGTCCAGGTGCTCCATCGTTTCCTGGTGCTCCAGGGGGTCCAGGTGGTCCGGGTGGTCCTGAAATAGAGTGTGTTGAATTCGAGTAAATGAAAATGAAATCTTAGCAAAGTTATTCAAACATTAATTCAAATAGTACGGTCAATATTGTAAAGCTCACCTTGGTCTCCGGGCTCTCCAGGTGCTCCAGGGGTGAGTGGCTCGCTCTGTGCGGGTGTTCCGGGCTCTCCAGCAGGTCCAGGCTGTCCAGGCTCTCCAGCTGGTCCGGGAGGTCCACGAGGTCCAGGTGATCCAGGGGCAGCATCAGTTCCAGGGCGTCCAGGGGTACCAGCCTCTCCTGGGTCTCCGGGTGATCCAGGTGGTCCTGGAGGTCCGGGTGGTCCCTTGTGGGCATGGTTTGCATGGTGGTGGAGTAGTAGGCTCACATGGAGCAGTTGGTGGTTTTCCGGGTACTCCTGGGGTTCCAGGTGCTCCTGGACGACCAGGCTTTCCGGGCTTTCCAGGAACTCCAGCAGGTCCAGGTGGTCCAGGAAGGCAACATCCTTCGCACTGGAGATTTGGTGCGGGGTTGACTTCAGGGGCACCATAACCAGACTGACGGCTAGTACGGTTACGAGGGGCAGATGGACCGGAGTTGGCCTTCATGAAGTTGACCTCAGCGAAGATATCCTTAGCGGATCCCTAAAAGGCCATAATCATGACAAAGCAAGAAAATAAGGAATAAAATATAGAGGAAATCATTGAATATTGATAAAAATAATCGGACCAAATGACGCACCTTACAGAATGAGATCTCATGTTGCATCTGACGTCTAACATGGCTAACATAGTTATAAACCATGGGAAGTGTTAGTACGACCGATAGGACGGCGACCACTGAGAACGAAACGGCCGCATAAGCGACAAACTTATAAGCTTTTGTGCGTCCATCGGACTCCATGGTGGACTGCGTCGGCAACGGTCCACAAATGCGCCTTTTGTAGGCACGGCCTCGATCTCTCCCCACTCGCGCGCCCCCTCACGAATCGGGATCGAGGCGTGGGCGTGCCATACCACGCCCCATTATACTTTGCATGTAGATATACAATACAATCGGCTTCGGCGATCGCAAATGTCACAGCGTATTCGTTTGATGAGTGCATGGGATACTTCCCAAAGAGTTCAGACAAATCAAACAGTCAAATTAATTAAATTTTATCTTTTGCATCACAGTATACAAGAGAGATGGGCCCTTATCATAGGCTTGATATTATCGGTGTTTATTCCTTTGAGCTGCCCGTTATCGCTTTATTGCCCAACCTTGCCCGGATGGAACCAGATTTTGAGGTTCCAAAGATCGGTGATATCACAGAGAAATTTATGAGAGATGGAAGTTCGTGACGGATTTGAAATGGCTCAATCGTGCTTAAATCGACTCTTTCTTTGAAAGCACTCTTGTGCTTCGATAAAGCAGGCCATTGTGAAAGCTGGAACGAAGTTCTTGATAACGATCGAACTCGAAACAAATACCCCCCTCCCACACATCTTGCTTGACCGTTACTATTTCACCCTATTCTGCACTCTAATAAAAGAGAATATGGTTTCCCTTAGGTGGTCATCTTATTCTGATCACCTCATTTCTTCCTGGAACTAAAAGAAAGGATCCAGCTCACATCTAATAAGGACCGATGCGTCTCTTGTGGAGACACCAGGTTTGTAGGAAAATTCAATTGAATGGCGTCTAGCTTTTCTTTTCGCAGCTTCGTCACCCAGGTGGATCACTGGCTAGTGCGATTCCATTCGCAGGTCGGCTTAGAGGGGCATTTTGCTCTTTCGCTATTCCCATTGAAGCGTTGAGCCATCAAGTAGAGATTTGTGAAAGCTCTTGAAGCCACTGCTGAAGTGATAGGAGCCAAAGTTTGTAGAGACCACTTGTCAACTCATGTGAAAAAATACCTGTTAATTCTTGTAAAGTAATGAACACGATGATGGGAAATAATAGCAGTGCAAAATGCCCCTCTTAAACCAAACTGCACCCAATACTATAATAAACAGGATGTGGAGCAAAAAAGTTTTCTCTTCAAAATGATGTCGACACTGGACCGTTCCTGGTGATTGTACAGTTCCGTTCGGCTTGGAAGGTGTATTTTGCTCTTCGCCAGTTTTTTTTTGTTTCAGATAACACCGTTCATCTTGGTGTAACCTGTGAATTCCTGCAAAACTGCGAAATGGTGCATGTGAGCCTCCTTGATCACAGAGATTTGCAAGTTTTCGCAGGGGGTCTTATACATGTTCAACTGAGTATTATTTGCTGCCCCCACCAAGCCGATTTTCGTCTCGGCTTTTGCAAAACTCACGAAATTCTTCTCACATGCAATAAAGAAGAAGCAAAAGAAAGAAAAAATGAATAAAACAAGAAAAGAAGGTGTTCCTCCCCGCTAAAGCTGATGATAAAGCTAATGATTTACAACCAGCCGAGCCGAATGAGCCTTCCGTGCTGGCCTGGTTGCAAGTTTCCTTTAGCGATAATTCCTATTAACCACTCGGAGCGCATGGATACGCACGATTGCTTGAAGCTTCCCTGGAACAACTGAGGGCTATGAATCAGGAGGATCTTATCCCTGTTGAAAGTCTGAAAATCTTGATCTATTTTTGAGGCGTTGTGACGTAGCTGAGCTGTCCCAGAGCCTCATCTGGGGTTAAATGAAGAGACATCAAAAAGTTCCATTTGGCCCAACATTCTTATTGAACCTTTTCAGAGGCCAGCAGTTTTAATCTGGAAGCTTGAAGCATCTTGATATGAGGTGTGAAATTACGATGTCACTACGAATTCCCCCCCCCCCTCAAATTTCCTCATATGGTTCGACCCTCCTCCTTCCTACTGAGCACCTTCATAACTGTTCAGGACTTCCTACCACTTTTCCCAGTTTTCAAGCAATTTTCTCGATTTATCCTTTTTCCAGTTTTCCGAAAAGTTTTCGGGTTTCTCGCCAAAACTGCCAGGGCTGTCGAGCGGGAATGTGGGGGAGATGGGGGGTGGGGGGGGGGGAGGCGGAGGAGGAAAGGTGTTACCAAGGAAGTACCAATTCCAGCTATTAGAAATACAAACTATACAGAAATATTGGGAAAATTCATTGCGGCTCATACAGTTTTCTTCGAAAACCAGACAACCACCTTCTACCAAGTACCCTCCCAACATGGAATTCTCCCAACTTTCATGCTGTAGCCTGCCCAACGATGAAGCAGGGAAGCCCACCGTCACATGAAAGCGGTAGTTAGCCGCGGCTATTTTTGAAAATCAGCTTGCATCTTATCTTCATTTGCCCCCCCCCCGAATTGCGAATTGCTAGCAAAACCATGAAAAATGAAATATTAATCGAGTGGTGTTGTATTGCAATTGTGTTCTATTCTTGTATTGTATTGTAATATTTGTGCATGTTCTCATTCTACCTATCTCGATCTGGGCACGTCCAGCTGTTGGGGAGGATTTTCGCAAAATGCGATCCCCTGTGAAAATTACCCTTCTGGTAATTCTGTGCCCCTTCTTCACCCCCTATGTACCATCTCCTTGAACTCTCTAGTTCCTATATCACTTTTTCCCCAGTTTTCCTGGAACTTTCCTGTTCGATCCCTTAAACGAGAAAGCGGGGCGGGGGAACTGGTTAAAGGGGGGGGACATATAGGGCATTTGAAAGCGAGAAATCGGGAAAGTTGGCAAGTGGAAACGTTTTCTCAAAGGCAAGTTCCCGCCAGCCAGCGACCAAATACGACCCCCTCGCTAGGAGTCTACGTTTGAAGTGCCCTCTACAAAAAAGCAGGTTATTTTCATATCAGACAGTAGATACTTCTAGTATTGTCAACTCTTTATTATGCAGAATTGCGGAAATTAATTAGCATTTCAGTTTGAGGTATAAGAAGGTATCACAGACAGTTCTTGTGAATGGTTAGTATACAGTAAACGTCTCAGCACTTGCAGGTTATACCCGATTTGAAAGCATGGAAAATCATAAAGCACATAATGGCAAATGGAAATCATGACTAGAGCCACAGACACGTTTTCCCTGACCCCTGAATGAGAGATTCTCCCAAGGGGGGGGGGAGGCCTCATTCGAGACAACGGAGCTCAGATCGATGATTTCGACATCGATTTCCACGATGGTTGCTCTTGTTGATGTTTAAAAAGTATAGGTCCCTATTCATATCCAGCACGAATTTGACGACGTTCTTTCGCTGAAGAATTCCACAGACGAGCAGCATCGCGAACCCGACACCCATGAATAGGCAGCCAGTGATGATGAACGGCGTTTCGGTGTGCTGAAATTAAATCTATTTATTATCTTTATCTATTTATTTATTTATTTATTTATTTATTTATTCACGCAAACGCATGTGGCTGCAACAATTTTGTAGGGAGGCTACAGATATTTTGAAGATTTGCTTCTAGAAAACAAAAAACGTATAGGACACGTCTTACCGTTGGGGAAAATTTTACAGAATATGACCCCTACAATAGTTAGTCCTCCTCCAATACGAACCAGGGCATGTCATTGGTTGGGGATTTTGGACGAGTCCGCGCGACCCTCCCCTTTTTTTGGGGGTTGGTACGACCCCTCTGTCCCTCCTCATCAATCGAGCCGTCGAGCGGGGAGGGAGGGGGGCATAAAACAGGAAAATCACGAAAAGTCAACCACCACTCCTACCACTCCTAGAAGGCCACGGCCAAAAAGTAAATACGACCCCCCCCTCCCAACAATGAGCAAGTACGACCCCCTCCCCCCCCCTTTACAACGTCCGTGAAGCGAGAAAAATCAACTATCAAAATAAATTTTTCCTCAGCCCAAATACGACCCCCTCTCCTGGCGGCCAAATACGACCCCCCCCTGTTGGGGATTCCCCAACAACGATGTGCCCTGATACGAACCCACTCCCCCCTTCTTCATCCCCATCCTTCCTACAATCCTTTCAGATTCACCGACGACTGTGGTATGATTGTTGCGCGCCCAAACTGGGGAAAACCAGCAAACGAATAATTTCTCAGGTCCAAGTACGACCCCTCCCTCCAGCAACCAAAAGCGAGCCCACCCCCTCCCTTCCCTCGCTGAACGTCCCTCATGCACATACGACATACTCCGATTTAGAACGCCAAGACTACTTACAGACCACACCCTCCTAATTCTGTTCTACCGAGAATCTTCCAAGATTTTCACACCGTTCTACCAATTCCCTGGGCTTTTTTTCGAGATTCACCAGCTTACCCCGGAAAAACTGCGTGGGAAATTCCGTCTTCTAGCTGTTAAATGCTCCTAGGCTCCTGAAACAATCCACTGAACTAGGCCGTGGCCTATAACCTAATACCCCCCCCTCCCAACGGATTCTGTAAAGATGATGCAAACTGTTCCCAATTAGGTGTTGTTTTCACATCAATGGTGGTGTAATAGTAAACGAGATCTAATCGTAAAGCGGATCAACGTATAATTCTGTTTCTAAGAGGGTCACTAGGTTTTCTCCAGTGCTCATTTCGTCATATTTGTTCCTTCGCTTTAGCGTGGTGTGATGCTTATCTGAGGGGCAATTGTGCAACACTGGCCGATCTGCGTCGGATTCCGATGGGCTTTCAAGATTTCCGTTGGTGTCACCCTTTCGCCACCCACGAACATCGCATAGTGTCGGTGAAAAGCGAATCGAGAAAGCGGCGTAAAAACGAAAGGAATGCAAAAAACTGACCATAACGAGTACGATGAGTCAGGAAGGGGCGGCGAACTGGTCGGGCTCGGTGGAATGCGGCTATCTGACCTAACCTATTGGACCGCTTTTTCGGTTCACGGGATAAAGCGAACCATTGCCAAACCCGCAAGCTGGTCATTTGCTGGCTTGCCATCTTAGCTTCGGCGCTTAGGGAACGAGGGATAAGCCTGCCATTACAAAGTACTTTATGTCCTAATCCCGTGACTACTGTGAGGGTTCAGGATGACCTGATATAGCATCCGTTTGCTATGACTACCTATTGTTTCATTATATTTTATTGTTCATCCTATTCATTTCTCATTTGAATTTGGATAAGTTTACAAAACGATACTCAGTAATTCGTAGTCGGATTACGGTAGTCGCAAACCCGCACTAGAATGCAAATGCATTCCTCTTAATTTTTGTTATATTTGACGGCATCAAATTTGGAAGGCGCTAAGAGCTTAAAATATGGCGGCTTTTGACTAAGCGGCTGGAATGAAGGTCAGCGAGGATGGGGGGGTCGAATTTGCTTTTGAGTAAGATATCTTTCATTGTTGAATTTTCTCGGATTTCCCCTTTCAAAAGCGCTATACCCTTGTCATAGCCCCCGCTCGACGGCATTCTTTTGGGGAAAAAGTGGTACGTAGTTAAGGAAATCGGGAAAATTCAGAGAGAAAGTAAGTAGGATGGTGAACTGCGGGTGGTATTTTGCAATGATTTTTCCCAACGTCAGGAATTCTACTGAGGGAAGCAGGGTGTTTTCTGCAAGGCAAAAAGGTGGGCGAAAAAATGAAACCCTAGGTTTTTGTTTCAATAAATACCCCCACATGCTGAACCAGGTTGATGTTCTTTTTCTCTCTACCATTTCCGACGTTCTGTCGCGAACACTCCTGGGAGACTCAAGAGCCTGGCCACATAAACGATTCAACTCAACAAGCTAGTTCATTAGAAATTAAATACAATTCAGCTTAACTCTTTTGTTTTAAATTTCAATTCACATCCTCAATGCTATCGCAGGGGGTCGTTTAGTGCTGCTGCCGTTGCAGGTGACGATTATATGAAGTATTTTAGTGTCATAGTTTTCTCTGATATGGCGCGATTTATGACCGCTAACAAAGCCGACGAATCTGCTATCAATTAACTGAAAGGGATAATGTGATTGGAGTGGTTTAGACAGCATATAAGAGCGCGTCGGCGCCTCTAACCATTGCACCATACATCCGGCTTTAGACATAATGAATAAATACGTGCAGGGCGCAGTTCGGCTTGGTGGGAGCAGCATATGGTGCTCAGCGAAGCTTGTACAGGTCACCTTGTGAAGACCTGCGAGTTCTTGTAACTAGAGCGACTAACTTGTAGCAGTACGCAGCTTACAGAATTTAAATTTAACAAATGAGGTCTGGTAGTTGACCTGAACTAGCAGCAAGGTTTTGCCCAAGTGCAAACTGCCCCTCCCATCGAGCAGTGCCTGAAAATTGCAAGGAGCAATCGAAATTCACACGTGCTGTTATATCTGCAGTCTGTGAAGGACTGCTCAAAAGCTATGACAAAGCATACATGGTTGGAATGTAGAGTGTGAAGCATCGATGAAGCCGTTTTGGAATGCGCCACGTATTCCACTTCCACTGAGAATCCAGTCGAATACTTGGCCTATTCATAATCTGGGAAGGGCCAGGTGATGAGCAAGGTCAATGTTTCT
>MU917308.1:2347-12985 GCA_036418165.1 Cooperia oncophora | reverse complement strand
CTATCTTAGGCAGGAAGAGATTTATAGCAGCAGAGCTAAATCAACAAAACAGATGACTGATCTCATCCAGCAAAACGCCCTTTACCAAACGGCTAAAATACGACCCCCATGAATCAATGTGCACTGCTAAGCAGTAAGCAGCCTCGCTTCGCTCCCTTATGTGTGGAGTCGCTTTTCATTGAACCGACGATTCAACAGGGTCCCATATTTGAAAGTATATTGAGTAGCAGGAGCCTCAAATGCTCTGCTGTAAGGTGCTCATCTCCTAGCCATAACCAGAAGGTATATGGGGTGGGGCTTGATAACGATAGCAATGGATGGTGGTGCCATTCTGATCACAAGGAGCCAGCGAATCTAAGTTTTTTCATATTCGACAAATTGTCAAAAAACAGCTTCCCACGCTTAACGGAAATTGAGAGGAAAAAAAATCACTTTTGAAGCTTTTCGCTATGATTTCCCCTCTTCTGTATTTTTCACTTATAATATATCTCCATTGGTGATTAGTAACAAAATTGTTCACGGGCTCGTCAAACTGCTTATGCTTCTGAGCGCCGATCGACTTGGTAGGGGCATACTACTGATTTCCTACGATTACTGCCGATGCCTTCTGTGGAGACCTGTGAATTCGATCGGTGCATTAGCATAAACTTCGTTTACACTTGACAAGAGTCCACAGGTCTTACCAAGGTGAGACGTGTTGTTCAACCGGAGTAAAAGTAGAAAGTGCCTCCCCCAAGCCGAATACTACCGGGTTCTGCAGTTCCAAAGGACTCATAGGGAGGTGCATTGGCTATCTTTTTTCTTTCAGTCACGCCTGTGCAGTTTCAGGGAACACCAACTGCTGATGACTTCAAACAAATTTGAACTACATTGCCAGAGCCTACACAAGCCCTTTCTCATCGCTTATTTTCTAATTTTCATTCTTTCTCCTTCTTTTTCTAACTATTTCATATTTGTTATCGATTAATCAACTGGACTGTTCCATGCAAAAACTGTTTTGGAGAACGTGCCTATTTTTCAGAGCTATCAGTAGCGACCTCAGGTATTCGAAAGGAATAGAGCGATTGATCGACATTATAGGCACCGCTCATGAATCTTCAGTACTACTCCTAGATATCCTTATATCATCTGCCTCCGAATGTTGTGATGCGGCGAGCAACAAATGTGCAGCCGCATACAAAGCAAGCGCTCTCGCGTTTTTCACGGGTTCGACAGTCGTTCCGGAAAGGGGTTCGTTTTTTTCCTGCAAATAAAATACCACTGTTGAGCATATATGGATCGGAACAGGTAGTTAATGGCTCCGAGTATAATAAACTTCTCCGGAAGAGCTACTATTCACTTATAGACTAGACTTTCAGGGAACTTATCCTCTGAGATGATGAATTAGTGGTTCATTCGATCTTGGTCTCAAAGTTCAATGTTTCGTTCTCAAAGGTTTATTTGTAAGCGGACGACTCGCAGTCGAGCGTCATTCGACGAAAAACGATAGTAGAAATGACATTTGTTTTCCACGTCCCATCCATGTCGCTGCACTAAACCCTTTCCGAAAATGGGGCATTGCTCGCTAACTTTCGTAGGGATGATGTTGCCCAGTCTCACAAGGGATCAAAGACGATTTGAGAACGTTTCATGACGGTAAAAATAAACTTTATAATATTGTAAAATATAATTCCAGGTACAATATTGTAAAATATAATTCCAGGCACAATCGGTAGGCACCGCTTTGCGTGAGGACGTCAGGGAAGGACTCAAACGGGTTCGAAAAGTCCCAAGATGGGTACGGATACTGAAAACGGTACACTTCTCCTTCTTCTATACTTTAAGGAGCTTCCTGTTGTCGCAGCTAATTTAAGAGAAGCTCTTCTCGAGATTCGCTGACCACTCCTCAGCTTTGAGGAGTGGTCACCGGATCTCAAGGTGAGCTTTTCTTTTTTTTGTTTTTCTTTTGCTTCATACCATCATACCAAGAGGAGAGTAGTGTTTGGCGCAGAGTCCACCCTCAGCATGTAGAAAACGACGTCGCGTCAAACAGGGTCCTCCTAATAAGCCTCAGCATCCACAGAGAACAGACGGTGAGGTCAGAAAGCATGACATTTCAGATTTATCACGATTATGGTTTGAAACATGTGTGCTTGATATCAATTCTTATCATATATCAATTTATTGGCGCTGGTGTATTTTATTTTTGCGAGGCAGGTTTTGATGAATCGAAAGAGAAGATCTGGAATATCAGGTAATTTCTTGAAATCAACGAACAGCTTATGGTATAACTTTCTCGAAGTGGGTTCTTACTGGTGACAAACGACAAATCATTTCTCAAATAGGATAAGGCGCCACAGTGCAACCACGGCTCGTCAGAGAGAGTCAAAATGGTGAAAGGTGGAGGGACGAGGGGGGGGGGGTAGGGCAAAAATGGCTGCACATGAACTTCAAGAAGGAACAAAAAAATATTAGCCAATTATTTGTTTCTTCGATAAAACCTGCTGTAAGTTGCATTACAGAATAGCTGAGAATCGAACGAAGTTTGTCATTCGAATATTATCCGTTGATGTTCCAACAATACCGACTACCTGTTTTTCATCACGCAAGAGCAGACAAACGAGGTAAATTTGAATCCATTGAAGGATCGGGAAATCGCTGTAGGTTCTAAGCACATCCTTTTCTCACAAGGCACAGGAGCTTGTAGTACTTTCTTTCAAATGTATTATATACAGTCTGTATGTTGTTCTGCGAAGTGGAGGGTCAGCGGACTTCGTTGTCAGAGTAATAGCGGTATACAGGAGGGTGCATTATGCACCCACCCTCCCATCTCTGTCTGCACCTACCGTAACTGCTGTGGCGAAGGAGTCTGTGGGCAATCCTCTGCAACTGCTGAAGTTTTAAGTATACAGCCGTGGAAAAAAACTTGGAAGAAAGCAAAAAAAATCGGAATTCCCTGCCAAATTATTATTTGGCTTTGTTTGATTTGTGTACCGAAATATTGTGAATAGAGGTAAAGTGCTTGGAAGAACTATTTCAATTCACTCAAAACGACCTTGAGCAACACAGAGGTATGCTTCGCATGCCTGGAACGGGGTAGGCGTGGCATTTGAACATGGCATAGAACGGGTTACTTGTGGGATGTTTTGTTTTGAGACAACTGTCGTCTTGTTCTGTGTTGAACAAAGATATGACCCACATTTGTTCCAAAACGAAAATTTAAGAGGAAGCCAGAAGCCTAACCGCCGCCACGTTAAGTTGAAGTACGCACCACGTCCACCGCATCGCAGGGAATTCGAGTGTACGTGAAATCTAGGTTCGGCACCCAAGGCCAGCATCCGGATGAAGAATGACCGGTAGAGCCTCCACCTCAACCCCATGAGACATGTTTGAAATGATTCGAAGCATGAGTCAAAGGAAAGAAGACCACCAGCAGGAATGAGTAGCTACATGCATTTCAAGAGATTTGAAGTCGAGTATTCGTAGATACCCTCGGAGACGGTTGGTTCCAGGGGTGAATTAGGCTCTAATCAGGTCCAGTGGTAAGCAAACCAAATTCAGAGCGCTGAATAGTCTGTTTTGTTTAATTCTCGTTTGCTGTTCACCTTTGCATTGTACTGCTGTTGAAAAGGAGCTTCGGAATTGCTTAAAACGCAATTTTGTGGCTTATTCCGAGTTTTTTTGTCAGCTGTAAGTTGTTCTAACTGAATATTTACAACACTTCAAAGAAAATCATAAACCACTAGAGCCACAGGTGTCGGCCAAGCTTCATGCCGAAGTGAGACGGTACGAGAAGCAACTTGGCATCAAATACACGGATCAGAAGATCAAATGGGACTTTTGGAATGCTATGTTATATGCTCAGGTCAGTTAAAGAGAAATGAAAAACAGCCTTACTGCATATTTTTGGCCCTAAATGATAACTAAGGCGAACTGGCACTGGATGCTGTGAACCAATCATGCTCATTGAGCAGGATTTGATCGTGCGGAGCGTGCAGGCTAAGCAGACATACAGTCATGATCCTTCAAAAAAGACGGGGTGCGTGAAATAGTGCAGTCAGAATGGCCTTTTCTACCGATAATGCCATCCCAAGTCAATACAATTGGTGGAAAAGGCTGCCCTGGCTGCGCTCCTTTCTACGCCCCTTCACATGGCCCACCGTTTGCAATGAGCATGACCCTATATCCTCAACGCTGAATCAGCCGTGGCGATAAGTTCAGTATTTCCTTTCAGACTATTTGCACAACGATAGGATACGGTCACCTCTACCCTTCAACAGTATCTGGCCGAGTGTTCACCATGATCTATGCTATATTCGGCATTCCACTTGTATTGTCAATTCTCGACGACTTAGGTAAGTGCAGGTGCAAGACCTATAACAACAGGTCTAGAAGAACTGCGCGGTTCAATTTCTTCACATATTCCTGTTTACCTTATGTCAGCTGATTCAGCTGATTTGTCTCTTACCCTTTGTTTTACCTAATCTTGTCGCAATCTCAGTGTTTTCTAGTGAATGACATCTGCTCTGTTATCTGAAAACCACTGCCCATTTTCTAGATGTGATCCCCAATCTGCCACCGGCTGCTCCAATCCAAGTAGCGATCTTTCAGAGTTATAGATGATAGAATTGAAATCGAAACTGAAGCATTCTACGTTATGTGATCACTGTTTTTATACGACCTCAACGCAGAATCCGACAGGGATCATACGATGGCATCCCATACATTATAGTTTTTCAGCGCTAATCCCCTTGGGAGAGACGGGAGGGGCATTTTTCCGAATTTCTGTCAACAAATCGTGGCAATGTTATGAGGATTCGTAACGAAATGATACAAGCTTCATTCTGAGCAGCCACCTAGCACCGAGGGATTGACAGCAATAAACGGCCTTGGTTGTACACTTACCAGTGCGTGTGGAATTCGTAAGGCATTTGGTCTCCATTAGGCATCCCGAAAAAAGTCGTAGCCATCAAAGGCGCAGTTCGGCGGCGGAAGAGGGGGAAGCATTTCTGCACTTTCGCTGCTTTACTAGCCTCCGGTCTACAAGCCTCATTGCGGTGGAACCTGTGAACTCCTTTGAATCAAGAGCAAGTTCGCCTAGCCCCCATGGTCGAATCTGTCAACTCTCGTAAGCTCTCGAAGTGGCTCTCCAGGTGGGTCGACACGTCTATGAGAACTGGCAAAAGTGCAAATGCTCGTCCCCCCAGCGCCAAGCAGCCCCTCCCCTACACAACACTCTTTGCTACGTGACCACATAAAACGATCCCGCTTTCCTTTCGGAGCGTATCATATCGCTAGTATTACATATTCACATGTGGAGAAAATCTACAAAAATGTTCCCAAAAAAATTGTGCCAGTTTTTATTCTCCAAAATAAATACGGTACGCATTCGGCGAACAAATAGGCTTAAAAATTAGCAAAAAAAAAGAAATAAAAAAATCAAATGGCCTTGAAGATGGATAGCTTTTGAGCGCTTACAAAGAAGCCCAAACGAGCAGCGGCTATACAAAGCATAGTCGTGGCAGATGCGTCGAAGGATGTGCGCGTGTGCTCATCTGCAGGTACCATCCGATGGTGCAGATCTAAGTGATAGCAGTAGTAAATCCTAAGTTCGGTCTTTGAACTCAGATCGAGAAGAGTTCCATGGGAACAGCACTGTTGCACATAACGAAATTTTTCCTAGAGCGAGCACTGTAGGGTCGCTCTTCTAAAAAAAACGCAAATTACATTGATTGTCTTTGTTTTGCTGGAAACCTAATCGGAACCCGCGTAGTGATACTTCAAGGATTTCCGTCGCACTTTTTCAACTCCTAAGCGCCCGTTTTCAGCGTGTAGAGCCCATTGTCCTGTTTTTAGGTACAACATGCAGCAATTGATTGGCAGTGCTCACTTAACTGCCGGAGATGTCCCCATTTCCGACCTATCGGTCGTGTTATCTCGTCAAGCCGAGCCGCAGTGAGCGATGAACAGCCCGTCCGCATTTGCATAAGGGCATGCCCGAGTACGAGCATAGAAATAGTAGCAAAATATGAGACTCAGTAAACTCTGAGCTATGTGTTCAATGCTTATTCGCAATGAGAGCACGCGTATTCGGTTTGGTGCTACGTTTCACTGGACATCGACCCTCTAACAAATTACTGGATTACTCAAGCAGTTCTGACAATAGTGTCGGACTTTTGATTTCATCAATACCCACGAGGTATCATTTTATAACTGTACAACATTCACTGAGCCTGAGCTAGGTGAAGAGATGAGGAGTGAGCACCTAATCAGGGGAGACTGACGAAACTGGCGCACTAGCAAAATGCTCTCTATTTTTACGTGTGCTGTTCTCTCAAAAGGTTATGGATATGTATTTATTCAACGGCAGTTCTTTCTTTACCTTTAACGCACGGCCTACGATGAGAAGCGTCTGCGGTGGTTTCGAAATATGGAAGAGAAGTAAGTGACTCGTCTGTGAAGAGAGAATGCCAATGGGAACGAAGGCAAAGCCTTTCATAAGGGGCTCCTTGAGCCTTGAACAATCGTATGAGTAAAAGACCATAGGACCACGCGCTGGGACAAGATCAGTCTGCTGACGCCTTGTGATGAAACCCTGTAACCCCGTGACAGGCAGTAGAGCATCTTTTATGCTGATTGTTGCTTTGTTTGTCCGCGTGAGCACCGATTTTTCTGGAAGGTTGGCTTTTGAGGCGAAGTCCGTTGACAGACGTGTTCATTGGAGCAATTCCTTTCACCTTGAATTTCCGTTTGCGAGACTGATATGTGGCTGTCCACTGCGTGCAACATCACCCTTCTCACACAATCGTTGCATTTCGTAGTTCATCGCGGACCCTTCCTTTAAGGACGACATTTTCACAAAACGGTTTTCCGACCCTTATGACGACAGTGTAGTACAACACTAGCCCTGCTATCAACTGTGTATCGAGAGATAGCACCAGTACCACCAGGAATGTCCACATCTGGCTCAATGCTTCACAAGCACAACCACTAACCTTCATAACTCTGGTTACAGAAAATTGCTACGTAATGCTTTGCTCATACAGGTGATGCGCTGCACACGTCAATAGCTCATTTTCCACCCTAATCCTCACGAGTTTCTGATAGATCTGAGTAGCAAAAGCGAGGGAGGCGATCACTAGGATTCATATCATGCCCTGTGACGCCCTCGAGAAGAAGACCCGTCCACGTAAATTAAGTCGGACTATAGTGCTGTCTACACCTGCTCCTGCGGCAGAGATACACTGTTACTGCTTTTGTTTACGTCCCTTCCCTAGAAACTCGCCAAAATTGTTGGAGAAAAACGGCTATGAGAGGCTCTGAAGCACCCTCCCTGGTAACATTGGATTCCACATGGCTAAAGAGACGTTTAGAGAGCTAGACTGGTATACGGTACTCACCCAATACCGTCATTCTCCTGACGGAGCGCTTTCTGATTACCTCTCTTGTTCTACTTCCACAAAGACAATGTGTATACTCTTTTCCGTGTGTCCTGATCCTTGCCATGCGCTAGATGAATGGGTCCGCAGCTGCAGTAGCGTGTTGCTTCCTCCGTTCAGAGTGCATGGAGCGGGACTGAAGGGTAGTGATACCCGAGTGCCGTCTCCCGACTCCGCCCTCGCTGCGGTGCGACTGCCCACTCGCCGAACCATAGCTGAATGCGTTACTTTTTTGCACCCTCTTACTTCTGGTTGCTCCCTACCTCCGAGAGTGTGTTTCACTGCCGAATCTTGGTATCGACACAGTGCTGCACAATGGGGTTAGTGCAGGCGGAACGAGGACTGCACCCGGAAGTCACCACCATCCAGCCCCTTTCCCGTGTGCTTTTGAGCGGAGTATGTGGCTTTGCAGCAGGTGTGGGCCCCACTCATATTGCTTGGAAAGTGACTGTTCTCGAAGGTGAGCGTACATTTTCTGCAAGTCTTTTTTGGCCAACTCATCTTGCATTGTGGAGCATTAGTGTATCGTCGCCTAACTTTTCGAATCCCGGATCCTCCAAATTCAGGAGGATTTTGCAAGAGCATTGCTGACCTGCTTATCAGGAGGTGCTTGCTGTAACTAACCATTACGATTACATTCCTGAATGATTTCTGGTGTACGTTGGTTCCATATTAAGAAAAGAAAAACCACGATTCTATCAGAAACTCATTACCAAGCTGTTAAGCCACCTCTGAGCGACTCGGATACGGCCTACTCGTGTGAGAATCCTCCATCTCTTCGTTTTTGTTCTTGATATCGACTGTATTGCACTTTTTGCTTGTATAGACTAAGAAAATGGCGTCTGTAGAACAGGAATATCAGACCGTCTTCTTTGTCATAGTTGGTCGAGCTTTCAGTACGCTGAGTAAAGACAGCCCCCGCGCTCAAGTAGTACATGGTCGTCCTTCCTTGTGCAGGTAGTTCAGCCCCCAAGCTAGATACTGTCCCACTCTCGCGACTCCTCAGCGAGCGAGGAGCGAGCTACAACCGCTCAAAGTTCTAGTTCTAACGCCTGCTCAGTTGGACCGCCTCACTTGCTAGCTGCCCTCTGACGGAGAGCCGCTCAGTTGTTCTTTGTTGGGACGGCGGGCATTAATCGGAACTGCATGTACTTTTTGCTGACCGCGCTCGTGCCCATAAATAATTCTGCTCTCCTTCATCACATTTTATTCATTGGGAGCACATACAGTCAACTGCAACCCATCTCGTAAGGTAAAACGCGTAAAAATCACGAATGATGCAATTTCTGTGGTGCAAAAGCTCGACGCACTTCACTACAAATACGCACGCTACCGTAACCCTAAGTTCGGACGCCGGCTTTTTAAATGTTTCCTTTTCTTTTCAAGAGTTTTTCCTCTATGTTTCTGTTGTTTTTTGTTTTCTTTTCTTCGCATTCGATGATATCCACTACTGGGAGATGTGACAAAGTGATTTGTGAGCCAGGGCTTGCACAGAGACAGCAATGCATTGTGACTGTCAGTGTTGCGGCATTAATCCGCGACTAGGAAGACTCATCTACGATAATGATACCATCTTTCACATCTGTTGTAACGATATCGTTCTCTTGTTTGATATACGTTGCATTGTTTCTTGACGTGGAGAAGTGTCTGGTTCAGTTACTCTAGTTGAAGTAAAGATAAAGTGTTATCGGCTCTGTGCTCGTATCACGACAGATAAGTCCCGCGTGGCAGCACACAAGTTGATACAGTCAGGGCGCGATTTTGTTTTATGGTTGCTCTTGAGGGCTCTTGTTGCTTTTTTTTCCTACATTGAAGAATTACTTATCAGCTACTGTTTCATAATCGATCAGCTATTATCCTTGACACTCTTATCGCTGTCTTTAAGGCAAACTGCTCACCCGATGTCTGAAGACACCATGGTGGTTAATCAAGTGCGCATGCCGACGAATGTTTCGCTATTGTACAAAGCAAACGATGGCGAGATACGGAAGTATATGCGAGATAGAGAGGAACGAAATGTATCGTTCTGGCTGTTTAATTACTGTGATACTGCAGAGTATGCCGATACACAAGTGGAGGTTTTATCAATGAACCATCTTTTCTGCAACACAATTGATGGGCCACTGCCTTCTGGCACCTCATCATCGAGCCTCTCTAGAATCACTGCCTTACAAGTCTTTATATGGAAAAAATAGTGGTATGTTGGAATACCACAGTAAGAGTTTGAATCTCCTTCATAAAATAGCTTCCACAATGTACAACGCTAGCGAGCGTGCAACTGTGCGACTTTGCGTGAAAGTCCGCACGAAGCAACATCCAGATTCGCGCTGGCTCGTTCATCATTTCCATCATCACACCATTTTTAATTTTTGATCATTTAACACATCTACTTCAATTGCCTTATTCCTCTTTTTGTTTTGTTTTCCTAGTTAAGCCTTCTGGATCCATAATGTCCAAGGAAAGAGCTCTTTCAAACCTGACATTAGATCATGTATCACTGTATTTTATCAGCTCTGTGTGGCGTTTTATTGGGTTGTCCCAAAAGTTCGTGAACATTTTTTGAATCTCGTATCAGATCTTTCCTTAGCCATTTCGAGATCCAGTTATGTGGTCTATGGGAAGTGTGTTAAGTAAGCATCCCACAGCTTCTTTACCGTCCCTCGCAGTCGCTGTTCTCATATCCAAAACGGTAATTGAAATTCATCAATACGACACACTGCGCTATATGAATCTCCACCAAGTCTTATATGAATCTCCACTATCTAGCTGTAGCCACAAGCGGCATTTCTCTGAGTTAGGTCCTGATGGTACCTTCCACAGTACGGCGTTGAAATGGCCCGATCGCTTCCGCTTGAGTGACTTCTACCTGGGAGAAAAACTTCGTCCAGGGAGGCCACCTGCCTTGGATTTGGACCTACTGTGTTCCTTGATTAAAACCAATTCGTACAAATCAACTTGCTATCTAGTCCTTACACTTGACTGGTCCCAAAGCACAAATGAGAGAGGGCCTCGATCCTAAAAAGTTTTGAAGTTCGGTCAAAATTTTCCTCGTGAGTTGACCGATACTCCACCAAGAGGAGTACATGAGGGTACTGCAAACAACTTCTCTCATGCTTCCGCCTTACGTACTGGTTGAACAGCGCCGTAACTGGATATGGAGAATCACTTTCGAAAGCGCCAGTGGCTAGTTCCCCCGGAAAGGGCCGAACCGGTTGCGCAA
>MU917305.1:2028-12586 GCA_036418165.1 Cooperia oncophora | reverse complement strand
ATCCTCGACCCGATCTCGTCTGGCGGAGCCACCCACGCCGACTCGCTGGATGATGACGCATCATGGAAAGGCTACTTAAGAGCCGCTCACGGAGAGAGAAAGGAGTTATCTACCCCTGGCTGGCACCAGCCTCCGGCTGGCCGCTGGCCTTGCCCTGCCTTACCCTTCCTACCTTGCTTCCCTGTGTTTATGCTTAATACGAATAAACATATATAAAACTGATGTTCTTATTCTATACCGCTACACCCATCGGATGAAGGCTTGCGCACCCTTCAATCTGATAATAGGTCGAAAAGTACCTCGATCTCTGCGGGACTTTTAAGCTTTGAAAACTTCCACAAAGTCATGATATACCCATGTGCAGAAACCCCAGAGGACAGTCTCCACTAATCAGGGATAAAAACATCCAAAATGATTTTTGGTCTTTTTCTAGAACAATTCAATCAAAGTGTCGCAGGACTTTTCGAACAACCTAATAGTTATGAGTACTTGTTATGATATTGTAGTCTTTTTACTCTTGTTATCTCTTTATCTTCGTTCTTTATCACTCTCAGTTCCTAGGGACGTGAGCCGAATCAATCGATAGCGACTCGGGCTCGGCCAATCGACGCTTAGTTTCCCGCCAAGTGTGACGTCAGCAATTTGAACGGACCAATAGCGAGCACACGCCCCTTCGAGCCGCGTATATAAGGGCCGACTATAGTGAAGAAGAGTCAGTCTAACCCTAGTGTGAGCTAGAGAGTAGTGTCCTCGGACACTACGGTTCGAATAAACAGTTGCATCAAACAGTTGTCAGTTCGCCTTCAACCCACGGGGCGAGGAGCCCAATATATATTATTGTGATTGAAAAGGAAAGTTCACGTTGATTAAAAAGCTATAATAAATGTTAAGGAAGAAGAAATGTTGAAAGTGCAAAAGTGTGGTCGGACAGGCGCTTAGAACAGCTCTCCAAACACTGTGTAAAAAGTAATGAGATGAAAAAAATCGGTAGAGTGGTTAGGAGTGTTTCTGTAACATGAAGAAATAAGAAAAGTTCAAAACAAATGCGAAATAAGCTAAAAAACTGTTCCAGGGGATGTCTTCCCCAACACTTGTTGTTGGGGGAGCTCTCCCCCTAATTTGGTAGGCGTGGCCTCTCCCCCAAAGCCTTCGGGGGAAGTGTAGCAGGACCCCTCCCCGTATGCTACGCTGATTAAAGGCTACCGAGGTACCGGGGGAGGGATTCTGGGCAGGACCAGCCATGTGGAACGCGAGTTTTCAGCAAAGTGGGGTGTCTTTGAAGGACCATAACTTCCTCAAAAGCGGACCTGTGGGGAAGAGGAGACCGTATTCGTGTAGAGGAAGGTTTGCACTTCCTAAAAGTACTGAAACGTTTATGAAGGTCGCAAAAATCACAGAGAAATCTGCCATGGGGATTCGTTGGGGAGTGATTTCAACTGAACAGGTTTGAATCAATATATTTTTTTTGTAACTCAACATTTCACAAATCTGAGAACGGTTTCGAGTGTTTGAAGATTTTCTCTTTCTAAAAACCTCTTGAACTGTTTCTGAAGTTCTCGGGATTCATGAGATCTCGCGATGGGGATTTCTTGGGGAACACTCCCAGCTGCGCGAAAAACCCGTTTCCTGTGTACCGTTTCAAGTGAGCGTGTTCGAATAACCAGGAACGCATGAAAAACGTATCCTGTGGTGGAGCAGGAGCAGAATATGGTTCGTTTAGCGCCGATCACGCTGACTTTGGATGCGCCGCGCACTGAGGTCCGCGCAGAAGTGATGGGATGGTGTAACTTGTGCGTAATGTCTGTCCACGCGAGCAAATGTGTCTATAGGTTCAGGGAGGTCCATGGCGAGCCTGTGCACTTGTTTACAGTGTTTTTTGCGTATGATGGAACATGTCCCTGTCGACGCTGCCAGATTCGTGCTCCGCCAATTGCTGACTCCGATAAAGGAGACCAACTGCTGGAAAACGTCTATGGTAGTCCTGTCGCTTGTCGAGAAAAAAACAGGTTGGCTCAGCGCCAAGCGCGACCGCGGACACGCCATATCATTGGCAGCGAACCAGAGTTTGAGTTGTATTTGGTCACCAGTTGCATATCCGAGTTCTCTACAAAGCAAGTTTCGCTACAGGACTCAGCACATTGACAATTTGCGCTGCTCGTTACTGGCTGCCGCACTCACTACGACCCCCCCTCTCCTGGCGGCCAAATACGACCCCCCTGTTGGGGATTCCCCAACCAACGATGTGCCCTGGGTAGCCGTTTAATTGCGCATCGCAGCCGATTACCGTAATCCCACGACTGTTTTTATTCGCCCATGGGGCGCAACTAAGGTACTCTATGTTGGCCATTACGCGTCTCAGCAGGGGTTCTTGGTCATAATCGTTTTAAGGAAACATTTCATGCTTCTTCTGCCTTTGTCATACTGTTGGCACAGCTCTTCGTCTTATCAGTCAAGTACTGAATTGAAGAAATGAAGAATTGCCGAGCTGACGAAAACGATTGAATACGTGTCAGTTTGGAGGCAGAATTACGGAAATAGATCGATGCGTATCTAATCCTTTTCGTCGCTCTGCAGTTCTTGGCACTATTCACCCTTTACTGCACAGTTTTCGAAGTTGAGGCCACATCTTCAATTCTTCTGGAAATTCGTCTCCAGGGGTACGCTGAACGAAAGTCACATCGGTTCAGCCCGAGATATTCTGGTGCCTGCGCCATAGGTACCAGTGGCAAAATACTCTAAGTCACCAAATTTGCTGAAAATTTGTCTACAGGGGTAGTATGACTTCCGGAACATGAACATCATATGCGTTAGATCTTGAACCACCTAAAGCTGTGTTCATACTTTGGGGCAGTGTCCACCAGCGACGGTGAAGGACGCTGGCGTTTGCTAGGTCGATATCTACACTTTCCTAACCGCTGGCGCTGGCACTCGCTCGAAACGCTTGGTGGACTCTGCTGCAAAAAAAATGAACGCTTGTTTTGATTCCAGCGCATGTAGCGTGGACTGCAGTCTGCTTCGTGCCGATCAGTGGGCTAGCGCAGTTAGGGAGACCCGACGAGAAAAAGCCACCCTTTCTGGGTGCCTGTGTTAGTGATCCTTCTCATTACTGAATCAAGGGATCTCTATTGCATGGGAAGGACGCTTTGACACGACTCACAGCCCGCTTTGTTGAGTTCACTCGAGAAACAACAGCACCCAAACTAAAGATCACAGAAGACATCAAGAGCTGTACAAGCTCACAAGATGAGGGACCGCCGTGGGACGATGAGTCTGTTCCAACGCCGCTGAAACAATATACAGATAGTACTGAGAAATTAGAGTGCCTTCTTCAATTTAATGTACGAGGTTAAAAAAAGGAATAGAGGACTAAAACTAATAAAGGAGAGGAATAAAACTAATGTAAAGGTCTTCAAGATCGCGCAACGCAAAGATACAGATGCTCAAGATCCAGAAAACAATTGGTTCACGAGGACAGATGCACACATTTCATCCGTTGCCTTAAAGGCACAGTTCGCGACCGCAAATTGCGGGAAACGGAACTCAAATAGGCACAAAAAAGTGCTAAGTATCTGATTAGCGGAGAAAAGCAGCAGAAAAAGCAGTCCGAAATGTTATAGAGAAAGATAACATAGTGGCTACTAGCTAGTAGCTAGCAGCCGGTGAGGGTCGGCATGGGCCTAAGGGGTGTCCATGGGCCTAATTAGTCAGCTTCTAGCGGAGTTCTTGCCGTTTTTCACATTTTGAAAGTAGCGCAGCCTCAAAAATCGCCTTCCGGATCGTCCGACACATTTGAGAGGTCATAGCCTTATTTTATCGCGGAATGTGCCTTTAATTTTATATGCCCATGATGGCAAATAGAATACATCACGGTGTCGGCGAAAAACCTGGTCAAGCAACCTGGAAAAACATATACCTTGATTAATGCGTAGCTCTAGAGTGTGAACAGAAAAGCTTCACGGTTTTTACGACAAATGATGGGGAGAGCGTCCGAAAGTGGTACAAAGTCAGAAGAAGTATGAATGATTCTTTGATGGTGATTATGACAAAGAACCCCCGTCAACACGCAACACAGAGTACCTCAGTTGCGCCCCATAGGCCAATAAAAGCAGGCGTGGGATTACGGTAATCGCCTATCGTATACTCGAAATCCCTGAGATCGGGTAGGCGGAGCATTCGAACACTGTAACGGAACTGGTTACTAGTGGAATATTCCAGTCTGGGACAACTGTCATCTTGTTCTGTGTTGGACAGAGACACGACAACAATTGTGTCGAGATGAAAATATCGCATCAGAAGCGTAGACGCCTTAAGGTAAGTTGAAACATGCGGCCACGCCTACCCGATCTCAGGGATCTCGAGACACAAGGGCTAATGCCGTTTGGACTCCAGAAATTTCGGCACCGAGCTCATTTTTAAATTGCCTAAGTCACCAAATCCGCTAAAAACTTGTATATAGGGGTAGTTTAACATCCTGATTACGAATATGACATTCACTCTTGTCGCTGGCGCCAAGAGAGGACACTACGATTACCTCCTGGGCTCAGCCTTAGCAGAGCGCAGATAATCGTAGTGTCATCCATTAGCGCCAGCGACAAGAGTGAATGTCATATTCGTAATCAGGATGTTAAACTACCCCTATATACAAGTTTTTAGCGGATTTGGTGACTTAGGCAATTAGTGAGCTCGGTGCCGAAATTTCTGGAGTCCAAACGGCATTAGCCGTACAAGTGCACGGCTACCCTTCGTGTATTTACGTAACATCAGGAAGCTGTACCGCTGACCGAAAGACACCCATATCGCGTAATTTATATACGCATTAAGGGATCAAAAGCATTACAGAGTGAAAAAGATAAAAGAAGCAAATAAAACAGTAGTAGCATTGATTGATTTGATTTGAAAAACTCATCACTGACTCATCATCTACAATTCTTCCACTTGTGTTGTTTACAAGATGTGGATTTGCTCAGTATCAGTTGGGCACTATGTGTGAGAAGTAATCCTTCCTGGGACATTAACAGTAACAGTTGTCCATCCACAGACGTCCCTCTTGCAAATGGCATATAATTAAAGCATAAAGTGATGAATCAGCACATGAATATACAGCTAGTGCACCCGGAACCGCTCCCACGATTTCTTCACTTTCCATGTTGTTTGGCGAGCGTGGCAAGTCTCCGTTTTATCCAGCTGCATGCTTTTCACCGCTCGCCGAAATCATAACAGTGAAGCATCCGTCAAAATGCGCTGCCAGAAAGTGAGCTGAGCAAAACAATAATAAAGGATCATAATAACTTTATTAGACATTTACCTTTCCCAAGAAGAGATATACCGTTTCCGTGGTGATGGTGACCTGAGTGGGTGGGGTCTGGGTGTCTTACGAGACTTGCAGGAGTTCCCGTTGCTTGTGCCCCTGACCTTCGTAACTCGGAAACTTTTGGCCGAGGGTACGTTTTTTGTTGTTTTATGAAACGCTCTCTTATTCTAGTCCACTCCAATAAAATCAGCTGCAAAACCACAGACCATGGCGCAATCGCAGTACGTGGAAGTACTCTGTCCCACATTCACCATGTTTTCACACATATTAGAAGACTAGACACATAGAATTTCCGCTATCGTCTTTCATGCACCTACTCAGTGAGGGATAGCCCTCAGCAGACAGTACGCCCTTTTCAGAGGACGAATCAAGCCGGTGAAGAGACAGAGGGAAGATAGACTGTCCCAATGATTGAGTGACTTTCATGCGTGAGCACACTTCTCTTAATGATTTTTTTTTGACGAAGAGGAAGGTATCTGAACAACAGCATCGCAACTGCGTTCAAATATGGACGCTACCGTTTAAATCTCTCACGAGAAGTCTTTCTTGGTGTATAAAACTAGGCGCGAGGTTACTGTAGCACTACGTTGTACGCAATGGCACGCAGTCGAGCTGTGAAAGCAGTGGCGCCGACGCATCATCGTTGGAGATTGCTCGCCAGGGATCGTACTTGAACTCACAAGGGAGGTGTTTCAGGTCATGACGCGCTTTTTGGAAATGGTTTGTTGCTTGTCCATACAAGGGTCACAAAAATGGGTTTCATTTTTGCTATGCGTTTCTGGGTAGGTCAAAAACTGAGTGAAAAGAATTTGGCAGGAATGGGCGGTTTTAACAACGTTAATGGGCTCCGTTCTGCTTGTAACTTCGAGCATGCATTGTTTATGGTGTGTTCGTTAATTAGGACTCGAAAATAGATTTGAATGAAGCAAAATGTAAGAATCATGTAGTGACACTCTTGCCATGCACCAGCGCAAGAGTGGTGTTTTTGTCAGCGCTCCCTCCATGAGCGGATGTCGTAGCGGATAGCACGATGGATTCTGGATGGACACGACAATGCGGGACTCGGTTCGGATCCTCATTGCGGCAACAGTTTTGCATCTGTAACGAGACGAGAAACAAGGTTCTCCACACAAGTGTGCTGGTTTGTAAGGTGTCATCCAGGAAAGGCCAACAGGACAACCTGGCCATTTGCAGTGAGTGCATATCATTGTACTCGTCTTGACACAGTGAACTCGAAACTACCTTCAAAATTTGCGGAACGATTCTCTGAGCGGAGGTTTTCCTTCACTGTTTTTCTTCTTGCGGGTGGGCTGGCGCAGTGAATTTGCACCTGTAGCGCGACTCACAGCTCTCTCCGTGCGAAATAGATATCATATTCGTTCAGGGGGTCAAACAACCCCTAGAAACGCCACCTTGAGGAAATCCGAGGTTCTGACTCAACTTCGAAAAAATGGGGTAGAGATGGTGGATGATAGCCAATACTCCGACTAGCATACTGGTGATGACTGGTCTTTGCACTGAAATAACCCTTCAGTCATGTCTTTTCGCAAAGAACAATACCTGGCTCACTTGTTCGTGCCGCCTGCATCATTTTCCTGATTACCGGTAGAAAATTCCATCCCAAGACCAGTCATCCATGGTGGGTGGACCCCAGCCTGCTGCTAATTGTCCATAGAATGGCCCACATTTTCCAAGTTAGGTCGAAACGTCAGATTTGGCTAGAAATTAGTCCCCAGGGGTAATCCAACCCGCTGAACATAAATGTGATGGTATTTCATTGCAATAACTCTTCTGACATGAGCTACGAGAGACAAGCACACTAACAGGTCACAATGTGGCCACAAGTATATGCCTTCAAATGGCATATACTTCGACTTATTTCCACTGCCAGACACACAGGCACGCGAATGAATGGAAAGCTGAAAAATGCAAAACATTTTCCGCGAGGAGGATCCGATCCACAAAGTCCCCCTTGCCGTGCCATCCAGAACCCGTCGTGTTATCCACTGCGCCATCCGACCCGTTGGCAGTGGTCGTGAAGGGAGCGCTGACAAAAACATCACTCTTGCGTCGGTGCATGCCAAGTGTGTTACCACATGATACTTACATTTTGACTTTAATCGAATCTATTTTGAGGCCTAATTAGTGACCACCTCATAAACTATGCATGCTCGAAGTTACAAGCAGAACGGAGCCCATTAAGGTTGTTAAAACCGCCCATTCTTGTCAAATTCTTTTCACTCAGTTTTTGACCTACCCAGAAACGCATAGCAAAAATGAAACCCATTTTTGTGACCCTTGTATGGACCCCTACAACAAGCAACAAACCATTTCCAAAAAGCGCGTCATGACCTGAAACACCTCCCTTGTAGGAAAAAGTTACAGTTGATTCTTCTTGTTTCAGGGACGCTCAAAAAAAGAGGGGGGGTGCAGTTGTATTTGCTCGATGTTGGGAATCTAGGAATGTGGTAGTTAGGGAAGGGGGGAGGGAGCCGTATCAAACCACCTTTAAAGGCAGTTGGCACGATAAATCGCTATACAGGTGTAGGATTTGTACAACTGGCTTAACAGAATTCCGTGACCTCGGACAGGCGCTGCGTGAAGCCTTTTCCAAGGAGGGTACCTCTATAACGCCTATTGAGCAACAACTTTACGTCCCAAACGCCTTCCTTGCCCGCCCGCCCACAAACGGACGACCGTTTCTGACGCTCGTATTCATTCATTTGCTGAGCAAATTATGAAGCAAAGGGATTGGTATGAAGCGGCGGTGATGCTGCATGCATATATGGGTACACATATGCAGCCGTATCTTCGGTAGCGGTGATTGGCAAGATGCCTACGGGAAACTCGTCCGAAATCGATTTACAAGTCACTGAGAACGGAGGCTTTTTCTTCGCCGGATTTTGACCGTTTCACTCCGTTCTTTCGCCATTTCCCCATAGCCCCCTACTAGCATTTTAGGCTAAGTAGGAAACCATCGTGCCATTTGCATTTAAGGAGGAAGGGTCGTACGGACTAGACCAAAATCCTCAACTAATGAAATGCCCTGCGCAAAGTGCCTCCTGGGATTATAGGTTACCCCAGAAATGGCTGCTTTTTCTATTGTCCAGTAATTTTATCACAGAAAGTAAATTACGAATGCAAACCCTGCATTTCATTCATAGGCAAAATGATACCTCAGCCGCCAAGTGACCTGTCAGCGTTTATTGCGGACTCCAGAACACCTTAATCAACCGATATATGTGATAAATAATGCTGTGGTTGCTAGCAATCTCTGAACCCCTAAACAGAAGATATATATAGCCGGCAAACTCTCCGTAACATTAATCAATTGCGAAGAGAATCTTTGGCCATTACCTTCCACGGATGGCGCCGATTCAGCGGAGCGACGACAGCTGTCTGCATCTTCGACACCGCACTGGGGGGAGGACAAAACTACCATCATGCTCGTCCATCGACGGTTTACTCGTTTCGCGAAATAGATACACGATCTCTGACGAAAAGTTTCGATCAGGACTACTCACAGTGCCGAAGAGTAAACCGTTTTCGACGTAGTCAAGGGATGCGGAGTACGGAGGATTGTGGCGAGACATAAGTGTTCCCGTAAAACAATGCTAAATCGCCTCCGAATTGCCGGCCACAAGTTTCTTCTGAGGACAGCTAATGGTGATGAGATTTGGATAGACGTTTACTATTCTGATTCACATCGGGTCATGTGACTTCTTCAGAAAGGGAGTCCGTCTAAGCAAGCCAAGTCGGTCCTGCCCCCCTCCCCCCCCCCAAGGAAGTGCTCTGCAGCGAAACGATTCTAAGGCTGCGTTTATACTTTGCGGCAGCGTAGCGTAGCGTAGCGCAGCGTAGCGTAGCGCTTCCAGCGTACGCCAGCGGCAGTGCCGAAGAGAGGATGCATATCGATCTAGCTTCACCAGCGTTTCTCCAGCGTTTCACCAGCGTTTTGCTAGCGTTTGCAGCGGCAGGGGAGTAGAGACTATGGGAGAGCTGGAGGGTACAAAACACATCGATTGCGCGTCTCTCACTCGCCCTTAGTCTCTACAATACACATCGCTTCTGCGTCTCCGACGGCCACATAGTCTCTACAATGCACATCGCTTCTGCGTCTCTGACGGCCAACATAGTCTCTACTCCCTGCCGCTGCAAACGCTAGCAAAACGCTGGTGAAACGCTGGAGAAACGCTGGCGTAACGCTACGCTGACGCTGGTGACGCTGGGAACGCTAGATCGATATGCATCCTCTCCCCAGCACTGCCGCTGGCGTACGCTGGAAGCGCTACGCTACGCTGCCGCAAAGTATAAACGCAGCCTATCACATCCGCTTGGCCTAGACGGCTGGGCGCTCGCGTCACAGGCGCTGGGGCCAAAATACCCTGTCACCAGCTTTGCTAAAAATTGTTTCCAGTAGTTTGGCCTCTCGAGCATGAATATCGCACCTGTGTGGGTCACGGCTCGTCTGCATCCTTCCCCCACATAGTGATATCTTCATCTCTTGAGGCTGAGCTTTAGTAAAGGGAAGGATCGCTATCACGAGCAAGCAGGGAGAGTGCTGCTTTCCTTCTCCTTTGTTTGAAAGCAGTTGGCACGATGATTTGGTGCTCGGCCTAAAATGCTAGTAGGGCGCTATATAGTGGGGAAATGGCGAAAGAACGGAGTGAAACGGTCAAAATCCTGCGAAGAAAGAGCCTCCGTTCTCAATGTGTTAGAAATCAATTTTGGACGAGTTTCCTGTAGGCATCTTGCCAATAACCGCTACCGAAGGTACGGCTGCATATGTGTACCCATACAGGGGGCCAAAAAAAACTTGTTTTTGTTGACTTTCGAGGCGCTACAAGTGACAATTTATTAAATTCTTATCGGACATTTCTACCACCATTTTGAAGAGAATCCTTCTATTCTATAAACCAGTAACTTTGTGTGTCGGTTTGTATGTATGTATGTATGTATGTCTGTCCGTCCGCAAAATGCTTCACGGGTTCGAGTTCGCTGGAGGCGAAAACGACCGCTAGGCAAACAGGCAAATCGGTGCGGAAGTATCAATCCAATGTTTTGATCGTGATATCGGCCTCCGCTATATAAGACAACCATTCGGTACACTCCGAGCCATTGCACGAGCTGCTGGCGTGGCAGCTGGACGTGTGCTCGTGCGGGGGCAGGGTGGGGTGGGGCCGAGAGGGGGGCACTGGGCGCCCCCCCCCCCTCTTCTTCCTTCTTCCTTCCCTTGCGCGTACTCAG
>MU917303.1:0-11642 GCA_036418165.1 Cooperia oncophora | reverse complement strand
AGTCGGCTTTCTCGCCAGAAGCAATGGTCCCGGGGCAAGTAGCACGGAGTGGATGCGTTCAATGTCTCTTGTAGAGTCATAGGGTTCATTACTGGGAATCAGCCGACGGGAATTGTCCCAGCGCGTCTTTTCGGTCTTTTACCTCTACAGTTGTTTGAGGCTAGAGGAGGCCTGACGAATGCGTTTCCAACGTTCCCTTTGCATTTTCTCTTCATAGATGGTTCACTTGACGAATTGCAAAATAACCTAGGCTTTTTCCCGCTTGGAGGCAGAACGTGCCTTCAAGCGAGAAAAATCAACCATAAATCAATTTTTCTCAGCCCAAATACGAACCGTCCTCTCCCGGCGACCAATACGACCCCTACCCTGTTGGGGATTCCCCAGCAACAATGTGCCCTGCTGGAATGCGTGCCGCAAGAGTACAAGATCCCTCTGAAACAACAGCTGCATTATAATTTCAGGTAGACCTTTGGTTTGAAACCCTGTCTCTTCAGGCTTATGTGTTACCTACCCACTCACATAGTAACACGATTCAGGTTCAAATGGCAATACGATTTTGAACGAGACTCACGTGCGTGGCTCATCCCAAGGCTACAACGCTGAGCGCCTTTTAATGTCTTATGATAAAGCCTAGCCTTTAACGTATTACCTGGGGATGAGAACTAAATAATATTAGAGCTCTTTGAAAGGTATTAAGCCATGAAAAACGGTTTTGACTGCAAAAAAATTGTGCTGATAAAATCACGCCAATAAAGCGATACGGCATGTGAGCACTGGCTGGAAGCCGCCAGCTGGCCAGTGGAGAGGAAGATGAACTGGTAGCTGTGACAGATCATCACCGTCATTCCTCGCTGGTCTCCTTCCCTCTAATCGACTATTAATCGCCCCTTTGTGCTCATCTCAAAAGGAACAGGTTCGGACTTATAAACACATTTATCACTCGCAGGATTGAAATTTCCAGGGATTGCTATGAATTCGGAAAATATCAACCTGATTGAAGTTTTCCTCTGATACTATTTCACGCCCAGCTTCTCATGTTATCCTTCGAGGGCGACCCACCATTTGAAATGTGCGTCAATCTTCGGGTTTGAAAGAGATGCAAATGAGCTCAAGGTTCAGCTCCTTTCCACCAGGGGGCTCCTTCCCCGCACCTTAAAGTATGTGAGTGTGAAATGGGTGGTGCAGTAGACCCCCCCCCGTTCCTCAGTTCCTACGCGGGGCGTAGGGAGGGATATAGCCAATGAAAGACGGGAAAAACCGCGAAAAGTCGGAAACCCGGACAACATTTTTCCCAACGCCGCAAATTTCTGTCAAAGGCCACATCGACTTTCTCTCCAACAACGATTACGGCGATCACGACCGGCCCCCGCCTCCAGCCGAAAAGTCTCTCTATGTGTTTTCACTCAACGATGCTGTGCTCCTGTTTCCACCACATTTTTCTTTTCCTTCTTGAATCAATGCCACTAACGGATAATTTTGTAAAGCAAGTCAGGGGAGGGTCGAGATGAGCTCGTTCCTACTCCCGTCCGCGGTGATGGCGACGAATATCACTACACTTGGCATCTTTGCGAACTTGCAGTAAGCGAAGCAGTAAACGTATCGAATAAATGCTGTTCTTATTATTCTACTTCGTTTTGTGGACGTTATCCCTTTCTTTTTTGGGGCTGATGTCCCTGCAGGTGGGGGAGGGGAGGGCAGGCGGGAGTCGAGAGAGCTTCCGGAGGCTGGCTTGCACAAAAAGGTGGTACTGAATCCCCTGCCTATGAGAAGTTCCATACAAAGCACAAGTGCGCGCCATTCTTAACCGTTGACGAAGCGGTGTCGGACAATGGTGGGCGACAGCCAGTCTGTCTCATGGGACGGTGTGGACAATGCTGTCCGACAGCATACTGCTCTAATAATAAAGACGTGCGAGCAACCAAATTTGTTCAAAAAATGTCTATAGGAGTAGGCTGAAATTCTGAAAACGACAGGCAAGTGGTTTGGCCTGCCGGCGCCGCGGCCGCAGCGCCCAGCGCCAAATACCTTGGGTCACAAAAGCACTGAGAAGTTGTTTCGTGTGCGTGCTTGACACGCTGAACCAATATCAGCATTTCGTTTCCGCGGCAAAATGCTGCCGGCGCCAAAATACTTCAGGTCACCAAAATCGTTGAAAACTTGTCTCGTGGGTTAGCTTGACCCCTGAACACAAATATCACAATCGCTTGCCACAAAACTGCCTGGCGCCCGCGCCAAAATGTCCTAGATCATCAAATTCTGAAAACCGTTGTCCTAGCGGTGAAGCGCTATCTAAACGAAAAAATATCATGTCCACTTAAGCTGTTACTGACGATTTCCGTCAATGGAGACGAAAAGAAAGCTTTTGTCTTGTTGGAACGAGTGTTTGTCCCAATGTGTCTCACAGTATTATTATATAACTCAAGATCTGCACGAATTGCCACTTCTTTTGCATGGAATTATTTCAAGAACAGAACATGTTCGGGTCGAGGGAAGTGATATCGTTCTTTAGCGAGGTTCTTTAGGACGAAATCACCCCGGGAGACAAATTTGTAGTCAATTCTGTCTTTGTAGGAAGAACTTGGTAAAAAATGGCCTGATTTTGGAAGATTGGAGCAGTCTAAAGAGTCGAAATTGGTAAACTCAGTCTGCTTGGCATTCTCGATAGATTTGGTCGTCGTAATTCAATTTGGAAATTATCAAGTCTTGCTCTAAAAAATGTGGCCGTCATGGTGGGCAAGAATAGGAAAGTAAGTTCGTCGTCAACGTGTTAAGATTGTTCACCAACCTCAGAGCTCCTCCCCGTATCTGCTAGGTGAAACTCCTTATTTCCGTTGTGGGAATACCAGTTTTGCACAGGGAGTCCTTCGAATGCTCCTAAGGTTATTAGCGTCCATTTTCACCCACGAATCGAGGAACGCTTTTTTGATTGCAGCACGTCTGACTGAAAGCAAAAGTAATGCATTCGGGGGGGTATCAAAAAAATAAAAAAAAGCAGGCAGCTAAAACTCGATCATCAATGACCCACACAAATCTTTCGCGTGCATAAGGATTTTAATACAGACTGACATTAATGAGCCTGCTGTTATGCGACGAGCATCTAACTCCTACTCAGACTCATGGGCTTCTTTGAAGGCTGCTCGTTCCAAAAGATAACTGGCGACGTTTGGCGACGGGGTGGGGGCATTTTGCACTTCTACTACTTCCCGTCACGTGTCGAACCATCAAGTCAAATCCTATGAGGCAACAAAGTCATAGTTAGAACGTAGATGGAGATGGTTAGTCACGGTACAGCATCATTGTGTGAAGGTCGTACTTTTCCGCTGGGGAGGGAGTTGTAAATATTTGGTGGTTGTTGGCAGAGTGGGGGGTCGCATGTGGCTTTGAAAGAAATGTGCAAAAATTTTTCACGATTGTTGACTTTTCGCGTAGTTTGTTCCTTGTGTACTACCTACCCTCCCCCCATCCCCGCTAGGTGTTGGGGAAGGAGGGGAGGCTCGACGGAAAAATCTTTGGGTGAAAATTTGGAAAATATGGGAAACTGGTAAGTAGGTGTTGGGGAAAGAGGTGCTAGAGTCCTACCGAGACCCTCTTTTAGGATGGGGGTCGTGCCAAGACCCTCCCTCGAGAGGGAGGAGGGGTCGTACCGACACCACCATTTTACACATTACGATGCTGTACACTGTGGCTAGTAGTGCCAGTTCCTGTGCGGAGTTAAGTTCCGGATCGGCGCTTGCACGCGACAGCCAAACCTTCAATCTCTTTGGGTCGCAATTTGCTACCCAGAGTTGCTTGCAAGAATGAAATTCTCGCCTTGTACATCGTCGGCCCACGGATTTCATTGTAAAGTCAAAAATGTTTCCAAATAGGAGTAGAACGCGTTGATCATCCGTAGAAGGAGTTGAAAACGGTAGGAGTGTCTTTCATTTATCTCCTTTAAAGAGTCCAACTTAATTTGGTGCTTTGTTTCGCACGCACACGACTTGCAAAACAAGAGTTCGGGTACAACTACGGGCTAGAGTACAGTATTTTGCCCATTATTCAGCACCCCCATGGTTATGTTCAGGACAGCAAGTGTTTCTTCCAAATTAGGCAACAGGCTGGGCACCCTTCCCAGTGCAGGTGACTGATGTGTTTAAGACCAAATCCGTCACTTCTGATTCCCCAGAAGGTCCTTCCGACTAGAGAACGATCATTTCTGTCCGCATACCTATTATTTCCTAGATGTTTAGGTGCTGTACAGCTCAGGGAAGGGGGGGGGGGGGCAGAAGGGAGAGGTTTAAAGAACTTCCACTGCTTCTTTTTGCAAGTTCATCTTAACTAAGAGGTCTCATTTTGGGGAGACTTGTAAAGCTTGTGAAACTGCAAGATGGTGCAAGTGAGCCTTTCAGTAACAGGACTTCAGAACGTGGCCCGTACAACGTTCACTAAGTACCAATTGGTGCACCCCCCTCCCCCGTCCGAAACTGCGTAGTGAAATAACAGTTGAAACCTCTCGTAGTCCATTTTGGGTTACTGGCCTTAATTTTCAAGCTATCAGTTTCTTCGTCCGGTTCTTGGTCCGGTTCTTGGTAAGGAAAAAAAAACAGGAAAGCCCAGAATACTCGATCCAGGGCCTGAAAAGGTAAAACTTGCGAAGGTATGCATCTGGGTAGTTTCGAAAATCTTCCCCATCCACGTCTCCGCGCTCCAATGTCAATCCGAAAATGCTGTTTGAATTGCGCGCTTTACAGTGCGCCACACATCCCACAAGTGAACGCACACTCGCGCAAGAAGTTTTAGGCCCAAAATTTTTTGAGCGGCTGTCACTTCTGCTTTCTTGTGTTGCCTTTCGTGCTATCTTTTAGTCTTTTCTATTTTTATTGTTGAAAGATTGTTCCTCTGTAGTTTCTAAGTGCTCCATAGCGTTTCCTGAGTTCTAAGATTGTATTGCAAGATGAGATCACACTTGAGGGTGTCCAGGATGTCTGAGAAGTTCCGCAGCGCTCAGATGTTCCAGTTTGTTTCAAGTTTTCTTGGCCCTCTTTAATTGTCAGACCTACAGCTATTTGCACATCCTCATGCGGTAGAAAGTTCGATTCAAGGCTCGCAGTTAGTGTTTCAGCTTACTGTTCCACGCTTTACTGCCCTCTTCTGTTACTGTTCGCGACGCCTGTTGTTACTGGATGTGAATAAAAAGTTGTTAGTATTCCATTTTCAGGGTAAAACATGTCGCACCGTAAATTTTCGGCGCCAAGGCACGGTTCCATGGCCTTTACGCCAAAGAAACGATCCAGGACGTATCGAGGAAGAATAAAGGCTTTCCCTAAGGATGATCCCTCGAAGCCTATTCATCTCACTGCGTTCCTTGGATACAAGGCTGGCATGACCCACATCGTCCGTGATGTAAGTTTTTATTTCCACGACGTTTCTGCGCTTTTCCTACTTGTTGGCTTGATGAGCACTGCTCACGCAGTTTTAAGACTTGAACGGTGCCCATCTTACAGTCAAGTAAAGACCCTTTACTAGCGTCTACACGACCACTGAACAGTGCAGTGGTCCTCTTCCTTCAATTTTGACTTTGCAAGACTCTTTAGGAAGTGTAACAGCACATGAATTGGGTTGTCCATACCTCGCAACACTGGAGAATTGGCGAGTGGCAGATTAGGGAAAATCGGAGCGCCCGCCCGACTCGTCTATTCCCTAGTTCGATTTGTGTAAATTCTTCATCGCGAATTCTATCCTTTCCAATCGACGATTCTTCGATTGTCCTGTGTCGCAAGGTCCGAGTGGCGGACTTTAGATACCCGCATGGGCGTGGCCACAGGAAGGCGAGGCCTCGACATGGATGAGTCTAACTGAGCTTCAGCATCTCTCCCTGACCTTGGAGATTGTCGTTTTTCTCTTGTTCAAGAGCTATCGAGAATGCTTCTACCTGAACTTATAATTTTCATATCGAAGAAATATTTTAGGCTGGCAATTTATGCTTCTACTATGTAGGACATTAGGCAGAGGCGAAGGAGATTGTTTACCTATGAAGCGGTGCTCCCGCCTAACATCTATGGCGGGACAAAGTTGAGCAGCATCCATGCCGAGGCCTTGCCCCCTGTGGCCACGCTCATCCTGGTATCTAAGACGCCCGCAGTCCTACAATGGCTCCGTGTAGAGCCCCTTAAAGTAAACTGTATGCTCATTCGCGTAAAGGCTACAGAGCGTTGCGCGTTCCTCGTTCTGCCTCTTCTCTCGATCTGAATACCAGCCACTTGAAAGTGGAATTCTGCAACTACATTTTGTGTTCTGAACAATACGAAGTGTACTGAATTTCGATGAGCGATGTTACTCAGGGAACATTCGTTGTTTTCGGCGCTACTTATAACGCACTGGATTTCACCTGGTACATGGATGCCCAACTACGCAAAAATTAAGCTCAACTGCTCAATTAAGCACTAAAATTACGTGGCAACTACGAGTAGAAGTAAAAAAAGAGGACAAACCAAAAGACGAAATAGCCTTTTGCAAAACATTGTAGCGGCTCAGAACTGCCTGTACCCAAAAAATTAGTCGAATCAGCATTTGGCACGGTCCGCCATGCGTTTAAGCGCAGATAAGATCTACATATAATATAATCCGCTAAGTGTGTCTGTGTGTGTGTGTGTGTGTGTGTGTGTGTGTGTGTGTGTGTGTGTGTGTGTGTGTGTGTGTGTGTGTGTGTGTGTGTCACGAAATTCATAGCGCCCGTCCCAGTAGCGTTAGGAAGTTAATTCCAAGATATATAGGGGTTGGGACAGGTTACGATTCCAAGATATGATATAGGGGTTGGGACAGGAACACTTTTGGTGGGTGATAGGAGGTGATAACACTTGATAAGATTCGATAAGGGGCCTTAAAAGGGGAGGGTGACCGAAATCGTAGCGCAAGTTGCAGCAGCTGCGGGACCGTGATTTCAAGAAGTGATATACACAGCAGGACGGAAACACTTATTGGTGGGTGACAGGAGGTGATAACACCTGATATGATTTGATAAGGGGCCTTAGACGCCGAGGATCACCAGATTAGTAGCGCAGGTTGCAGCGACCGTGGGACCGTGATTTCAAGAGTGATATACACGGCAGGACGGGAACACTTTTGGTGGGTGACAGGAGGTGATGACACCTGATAAGATTCGATAAGGGGCCTTAGAAGGGAGGGTGACCGAAATCGTTACACAAGTAGCACAGCTTGCGGACCTTGATTTGAAGAAGTGATATACACGGCAGGACGGGAACACTTTTGGTGGGTGACAGGAGGTGATACACACTGATAAGATTCGATAAGGGGCCTTAGAAGGGGAGGGTGACCGAAATCGTAGCGCAAGTTGCAGCAGCTGCGGGACCTTGATTTCAAGAAGTGGCAGGGGAAACGATGGACATAACTGGGGGGGGCAGGTGGAGGCAGATATAACACTCTGATATAATTTCGATAAGGCTCTCAGACGGCGAGTTCATCCAAAATTCGTAACATCGGCTGTAGTGATTGAGACCTGCGTTCCGAATGCTACACCAGCAGGGACGGGGGGGGGGGTGACATGATCCAATAACATATGATAAGATTCGATAAGGGGCCTCAGATGCGGAGGGTCACCAAATTCGTGGGCCAGGTTGCATGCAGGGTCTGTGGGACCATGGTTCCAAGAAGTGGTATAGGGGTAGGGGCTAGCGCAGACACCCGATGGGGTAACTAATGATTAAACAACTGATAAGAGTTGAAAGCGTCATTATCCGTCCGCAACACCGCTTACAAGCACAGTGCGATTGATATGATCCAGGTATCAGGCTCTCAGTAGTTCGCACCCAACTCATTCCTAACCTTTATCGTTTTTGGCATCATGTACGGCCGCTAAAGCGGCTGGAGTTCAGATGCATGACGGTTGTTTACTCATTTGCCGAGAACAGCAGCAACTAACTTTATCATTATGACCATGACTATCTTCCATCAACAACCCGAGAGAGGACCATTCGAAGCGCTGGACTGCCGAATGCGGGAGTGCATTCCAGCAACTGCCGAATGCGGGAGTACATTCCAGCAAAAAACCCTACAGTGGTGGAGAACGCATTAAGAGGTAGGATTACTTCAAGAGCCTCCTAACGGATCTGGAATTTTTATGGAGATGTTTGGCACTAACCCCAAGAAAAGAATGAACAAAAGGATAGATTTCAGCGTTACATTGGGGCAATGGTCACAATGTGTACATAGTAGGGGACAGTATGGAAGCATCCTACTATATATAATCCGCAAAGTGTGTCTGTGTGTGTGTGTGTGTGGTGTCACGAAATCATAAACACCTGTCCCAGTGGCAGAGAAGCGTTGATTCCGGGGGTGTGACGGGAACACCATTGGTGGGTGACAGGATGTGATATCAGTTGATAAGATTCGATAAGAGGCGTTCAAAGAGGATGGTCCCCAGTCCATAGTGCGGGCCACAGCAACAGTGGAACGGTGTTCCGAGTAGTGAAATAGGGAGTGGGACGAAAACATCATTGGTAGGTGACAGGATGTGATATCAGCTGATAAGATCTGATAATGGGCATTAGAAGGGAAGGACTACCAAATTCATAGTGCGGCTCACAGGAACAGTGGGTCCTTGGATCCGAGAGGTGCTATATGTGGGACGGTAACATCATTGGCGGGCGACAGAAAGTGATAACAGTTGATAAGATCCTAAAGGGGTCTCGGAAGAGGATGATCACCAAATTCGTAGCGCAGGTTACAACAATAATGGGACCTCAGATCCGTAGGTAATGAAGGGTGTGGGACGGGAACATTATGGCGGGAGACAGAAAGTGTTAAACAGTTGATAAGGTAAGGGCCTCGGAAGGGGAGGGTTCAGATCCGTAACGCAGGTTACAGCAACAGTGGGACCTCGGATCCGAGATATGATAGTGAAACGGGACCGGAATATTATTGGCGGGTACGGAAGTGATAGGAGCTAAAAGTGAAAAGATAACATGAGAAAATCCGCTCACCGCTCACAACAAAATACATCGAATGGACTCGATTGTAACGAACTCATTCAACAAATTCAAATCGCAAATCAAATCGGCAAATCCCGCATGCCCGGCGAACCTGTCCATCGTTCACAGCAAGAAGGAGCGCCGGCACAGCGGGCGATCCGACTGCGTGTTCAAAGTTAGCCTAAGGATGTCCTTCACTGCCTAGGCGAAGGTGCTAAAACTTTGTAGAGGCTATATATTTTGGCTATTTCAGTCTTGACCTAGACTATACTTCATCAGCTGAAGATGTAATGCCGAAACCAAGGTAGCTACTGAAACTTCACAGAATGCTGATGATGGCAAAGTGGGAACACGACGGGATTCGAACCGCGCCCACTTCTGCTTTACCGCGGCGTGCGTTCCCTATTACGCCTACCGCAGAGCCACTTTTGACCCACTCAGCTCAATGGCTATTGTGCCATCCTCTGTATAGCCTTCGGATCCGCCGTAACTGCGCTTATAACAGCATTATCAAACAGATAACAGCTACTATAATTGCCAGCCGAACAATGTTCTGAAAAAAATAATGAATGCATCATTTCAGGTCGATAAGCCGGGATCAAAGGTTAACAAGAAGGAAGTCGTCGAGGCTGTTACCATAATTGAGACTCCACCGATGGTTATTGTCGGTATCGTTGGATACATCGATACCCCTCGTGGTCCTCGTCCCTTCAAATCGGTCTTTGCCGAGCATCTCAGCGAAGACTGTCGTCGTCGTTTCTACAAGAACTGGTTAGCGTTGATCATTCCACTTTTTCTAGCGACTGGTTTTTGAAGTGATTGCTTCCAGTGTGCAGTTTGTGTCATTCATTCATCTCCTCTGTACCAATGTGTACATGAGTATGATTGTTTGTCAAGTTATGATGATACCCTTCCTCTGCTCGTGGGGCATGAAGGGATTTGAACTTGTTGTGGCATGCGCTGTTACCTAAGCGGTACTGCGTCACCCATAGAGGGTTCAATAATTCATCTATAGGTGCAAGTCTAAGAAGAAGGCCTTCACCAAGTACGCCAAGAAATGGATGGACGAGGATGGCAGGAAAGTTCATTCGAGTCTGATCTCAACAAAATGAAGAAGTACTGCTCTTCAATCCGCGTTGTCGCCCACACTCAGGTAAGGCGAGCGGTACATGGTTTGCGTTAGGTTTTGAGCATACGGCGGCCTTCTGAATGGCTAGGAAAGTATAGGTATCGATCTAGCGTTCTGACGATTTCGCATGCAGTCGCTGAAGACGCTGGAGTGCGCTAAAACGCCAGATCGATATCTACACTTTCCTAGCTGCTCAATCGATACTTATCACTTGATGGTCGCTCTAAATGCTGCCGTACGCTTAGAAAGCGCAGGCCAAGTATGAACGCAGACCTCAGAGAAACGGTGTTTAAAAAGTTTTTAATGTTTGCTGTTTTCAGATGAAGATCCTTAACCGCAAGCAGAAGAAGGCACATCTTGTTGAGATTCAAATTAATGGAGGAACTATTGCTGAGAAAGTCGACTGGGCTAAGGATCACCTTGAGAAGCAGGTCCCCATCGACACTGTGTTCTCCCAAGATGAAATGATTGACACCATTGGTGTTACCAAGGGTCATGGATTCAAGGGTGTAACGAGCAGATGGGGAACCAAGAAGCTTCCCCGCAAGACCCACAAGGGTCTCCGTAAGGTGAGACCGTATCCTTTTTTTCTGCCTGGTGTCAGAGAAAATTTCGCCCATTAAGGTTGCTTGTATCGGAGCGTGGCATCCTTCCCGAGTTGCATTCACAGTTGCTCGAGCTGGTCAAAAGGGATTCCATCACCGAACTCACATTAACAACAAAGTCTACAGAATTGGACGTTCATGTCTTACACCGGAGGGCAAGAACAATGGAGCCACTGAGTTCGATCTCACCGAGAAGAGCATCAACCCAATGGTGTGTTTTCAATTACTTTCTCAATGTATTTGCACATCCTATGACGAGATTGTCTGCAATTCCTAATTCCTGAAGGACAAATGTGAATTCCGAGGATGTTGACTTGAAGTTCGAGTTTTCGCTGTTCAAATATTTTTGTCTGGCTAAGAATTCGCTTCCAGGGAGGTTTCCCTCGTTATGGTCTTGTGAACCAGGACTACGTTATGCTCCGTGGTGCCGTCCTTGGACCTAAGAAGCGCCTTATCACACTCAGAAAATCCCTGGTTGTTGAAACGAAGAGATTCGCTCACGAGAAGATCAACATGAAATGGATCGACACCAGCTCCAAGACTGGACACGGACGATTCCAAACTACTGCAGAGAAGAAAGCATTCATGGGCAAGCTTAAGAAAGATTTCCTTGCCGAGAGCAAAGCCTAAAGTTGTTATATTTTTGAAAATAAATTTGTTGTTGTTATCTGGTGTTGTACGCAGCTTTATAAAAACGTCAAGATTCGAAGCTGTGAGTTTTGCACTTCGGTGATCTGCGGCTGAGTGGATACCTTAATTTGTCACATGTTTCTACCCCAAAACCTGTCACGGAGTACTGTTCAGTTTTTATTGCTTGAAATCGGGACAGTTTGTTGTTCATGCCTTAGAGCTAAAAACCTCTCAGAATCCCAAAATCTAAAAACTGGGTCAGAAATGGATTAGAGAGATGTACCAGAGAAATCGGCGCTGCTCGGCTTGAAG
>MU917302.1:13047-26966 GCA_036418165.1 Cooperia oncophora | reverse complement strand
TGTAAATGATGTTTCCGCCCACTAAATTATACGCGACACGACCACGGCTACCTACCACTAATACCCACTGCTTCTCTGCACTTTCTCATCCAGTTAGTGCTCGCTGGGTGAGATGGATGTCGATGAGGACTCTTTCGCGGCGGTGGCTTCATATTTCACGCCTGAAATAACATTGAGAAGGACTCGGCGGTCTAAATGACCCCTCCCCCCGAAAAAGCGCAGACGAGCGGCTGTAAGGCGTACCAAACAGGGGGGGGGGAAGGGAGGGGGGGAAAGGAGGAGGGCGGAGACATTAACAGTACCAAACAACTACAAAAATCTAGTTCCCTGGGGGCGCACTTTCGACAGGAGAAATCGGTTCTGCGGTAACCCCCTAGAACAAGTGAGGAATTTTCCCCCTCAGGAGATCGTGAAATGAGCCCTTTTTATCGTACGTACCTCATCCAAGACACCAAAGTTTCTAGCAATTTTCTTGTTAAAATCAGAAAGAACTGGAATATTCATATCACCGAGTCCTCCTTCTTTACGTGGGGTTTGAATCCAGGCGAGATGGGAGAAATGTGAATCGCACGAACAAGCCACAACCTGAAACGGACAATGATAAACATGTGCAGCCAGCAACTCGAAAACGAATTTATGATGGGTTGTACCCACTTGAACCCGCCATAAATCAACTATTAACGAAAAAAAAAACGATCTAAGCTTTACCTCGCAACCGAGATCGCGGAACTCCTTAGCGCGATCTCCAAAAGCGATTATTTCAGTGGGACATACGAAGGTAAAGTCGAGTGGATAAAAGAAGAACACCAACCATTTCCCATTGTAATCGTTCGATGAAATAACCTAAAGTGGATTTTCAGAACATCCAAGCTTACCATTTACACTTTCCCCTCATGAACTGAATTTGGGAGGAAAGTATTCGAATGTAAATTGTATTCAATGAAGAGATAGAACAATCTTCCACAAAACTATTACTAACAAAGTATACTTCAAGTATTTGGTAGACCGAGCAAGAACATAGCGGTGCTAAAGGATAGACGATTCATTAAGGTCTGCATATGAGCAAGGGTCGGTTCTCTTTTATTACTAAGGCTTATTTCTCTTGAACTTTCAGCCGTTACGGACAGCGCTATTTCCTTAGGAAAAGAGATAGAGGTTTCATTAACTTCTGCTGACATCTATGCAATGATACGAACGATAGGTATGATACACAGCCAAAAGATAAACAACGCCCTTCAGAGTAGCCAAAACCCCTGTGACAGTCTTCATGAAATGAAATCAAGTCTTGCTCATATAGATCTTACTGGACCCAACAACCTTCTGAGTTTTAATAAATGTACAAAATTTATTGAGTACCTCGTTAACAGGGCTTCTGTGAAAGATTGCTGTTCCACGAATAGCTTCATTCGCTGCGGATGCTGGGCCATGTGGGAAGCTTCCCGTTCTCCGCCATGCGCCGAACACAGCCCCTTGACCCGCCTAGCATTCGCAGTGAACAAGACTGGAACATGGTGCCGCTGAATCACTGCAGTCAGGTCACTTACTACTAAGCCAAAGCAGTCCCCTTACCACTAGATAGCCTACAACCAACTTGAAGCGCATCGAAAGGTTAGGACCGTTCCAAAAGGCATCGAACTATTCATCGTGCATTAAATATAGAAAACTTGCGTATCGACAGTACATTTGTTTCTGGTAAGATCTTATCAAAATCATGCAATTCCTATGAAATGTAAAGATATTGACTGGATGGAATCAGCACTACGGAAGGACACGCCGTATAATAAGAAGAAGAATAAGAAAAAGCGTAATGCTCTAGTTTGAAAAACGACATTCCACAGTTGCCACAGAAAATATATATTTTCTCCGTCGCGGAGGTTTTTGGAGTGCTAGAGTTCAAAGCAATCAGTACAGGATTAATAACTCCAAACCTCACCCCTCCACTCCGACGCAACCTCTTTAATTTATAGTGTGCTTACCATGGACGCGTCTTATACCAGGGTCCATTATTAATATGATTCTTCTTTCTTACACCTCTTTCAGTCTCTTACCAGGGGGGGGAAACTCAATTAACGTTGTCGTTTCCCAGGACCCTAAAACTACTCTGAGACGAAAATTATTTCACTGTACAGAGTAAACCTTCGCTTACTCTTGGCCTTAACAAACCGATCCATCCAAGCTCTATGGCACCTATTTAGAAGAGTCACTGCTAGCGCTCTCATGGTTGCTATGCCTCCATGGTTGTCCTATTGTCTATTTTCCATGCATGTTTCCTTGGAGTTATTGTATTCTGTTGCATGTTTTATTTCTGACACGTTGATCTTGGAGCATCAAGCTCGATTTTCAGAACTTCTGGGAAGTATGACTAGCATGCTTCTCACATCACTCACAATACTGAGTTGCTACGTATCCATCTCCCTTTCAAAGTATATACGCCCATTTGACATGAGATGATAACGCAGGCCTACACCCGGAACGTTGCAAACGGCGTATCACCACCCCCCCCCCAAAAAAAAAAAGATCCTGTAGGCTTTTCTTTACAAAATCAAAGAACCACACACAGCATCAGACGCAAAACTTATACTCAAAGAGCATTGGTTGTCAACTCTTCCGGAGGAGGATGGAGGGGGAGAGTGGGACAACTCCACCCCCTCCCCCCAGCCAATAACTAGCAGGGCCGACTGAAAGAGATTCAAAATATCAGTCATTCCCAGATACGCCGCTCTCTCCCCATACGCCAAATACGCATCCGCTGGTGAATTCACACACGGTTAGCATTACTACATTGCATTATTGTTGTTACAACGATGCCTGCCAAGGGAAATAGCTCCGAAGCTTACAAGGTCACCACAGAAAATGTACACTTATTCAGCGCAGTTCGACTTTGTGTGTGTACCAAAATGGTACTCAGCGAAGCTACTTAAGGGCACCTTGTGAAGACCTGTGAATTTCGCGACCTATTATGAATTAACATAAACTAGCAGAAGGAAAAGTGCTAAATGCCCCTCCAAAGCCAGAACATCGTCAACTTTTTCTTTACTCATTCTAAGTTCTACACAAATGAAGAGATCCAAGCAGTTAGCGTTGTCCACGAGAACCTATACTGAAACAGCGTTGAGCTTGAAACCGCCTCTTCAGAAGTGGCCGAATAAAGACGGCAAGAATCTCCATACTCCCCCAAAGGCGACCAGTCCTGCATTCATTGCTTACCTTGAAATCGCCATCGACCACTGCTGTCCCTTTGAATTCTGGTAGTTTACACATGGGGCCAAGTGGACGAATGTTTTGCAATATAGGAGTTACTGAAAGGTGACGTGCAGATTGCAACAGTCCAGATGCCCGTGAAGCGGTTACGGATAGCGTTACGAAGCATCGCCTAAAAAATATTTGCAAGTAGATAGCATTGATGAAACCAAGCATTTCCACGCATATTCCTCCTGCTTGCCCGTCCTCGCACTACAAAAATCTCTTTGGGAGCAATTCTTTTCAACCAGGCATCTGATAAAATTAGCTTTTGCCAGGGGCGCAGTTCCAGTAAGAAGGGGTGTACTGGTTCAAAGCGCCAAATAAAGTTCAAACCATGAAATTCCTGGAAGAACCAATCGGTTCGCTCACTACGGCGTCCCCTTCCTCGAAAATATGCGAAAATTCTCATAATTCTTTCACACTATGGTTCCTTCACAATTTCTAGCAACATGCCACCTCCCTCCCCCTTACTGAAATAGCGTCTGGAAGATTCTGCCGCACACCCAAGGTAGACAAGCGAATGAAAAGGACGCTTCGTTCATACTTTGCGTCAGAGTTTTGAGTGACTAGGAAAGTATAGTTAATGATCCAACATACGCCATACGCCATCGTACCAAGGACTGCCCGCAGGAGGTTTAAAAATACCCATGAAACGCACGCTAGAACACACTCGAAACGCTAGATCGATATTCGTACTTTTCCAGCGGCACAAAACGCTGACGCAAAGTATGAACGCAGCTGAACTAACGCCACAGTACTCATTCTACCGCCTCCAAGTGAAAATCAATAAAACCAATCAATTTTAAAAGTACGTCGTTGTCTCTATAACAGTTCTTAGTTCTTCAACTCGATGAACTAGCCAATCCACTCTTTATTCGCAACATAACGAGGTGAAAACGAACTAAAGTCGTCGGAGGAGTGAAAACACGTGGCGGTGCACAAGATCATTCATCATACAGCAAACAAACTGATAATAATGATGATTAAAGGAAAAACAACGAAAAAGTTCCGAAAATCAAAGAAACACACTTTGTTACACACACAACTCTCAGAATTCTCAATATAACAATGTTTCTTCAGTTACTTCTTTCCTTTACTTGGGGGTGGCTTTACGAAGCACCATGTGACAGCAATCTTCTGACCAAGCAACTCTTCCCCATTAAGACCTTCGATTGCGGCTGCTGCTTCCTGAAATACGCCATGATATCACTCAATCGATAGTTTACTCCAACAGTCAACACCAATGAAAACACGCTAACCTTCTGCGTTTCGAATTCCACAAGCGCGTAACCCTTGAGGAAACCCGTTCTCCGATCCAAATTCAGATGCACGTTCTTGATTTCACCATATTCTCCGAACTTGTCCTGCACATCTTCTTCTGTGGCCTCTTCGTGGATATTCGTCACAAATACAATCCATCCCTGAATTGGAATAGTCGAAACGGTGTCGACTGTCAAATCTATATTTTTCGCGCTCCTTAGAATGTTGGGGTAACCCTTCAGCAAATACTTGGCATTTCACATTTCGCGTACTAGGCTTAAATTCGGAACAAAGGGTGCAGCATATCTGCCATGCACTGTCAGGGTGCAGCTCTGCTGGCCAGTGAAAAATCTATGATAAGCTTTTCCACGAGTGCACTTTGCTGATCTTCGCGGATTTCCAATTCACGGTGTCCAGATAAATGAGGAAAACAGCACTAATTTTTAGCGCAGATCCATCTGTTCAGCAGATCTCGCGTCACCATGACGGAGATCAACAGAAACCGAATGAGTCTTCTCTGTTAAAAACTGTTACCAGGAATCGCTTTCAACATTGTTAAGGGGTAAAAGTTTGAAAAGGCTAGCCCCATTCGTTTTTAACTTTTCAGGTTCTACTGAAGGAGATGAAGTTGAGCTGCGTGAGCTTCTATACCCGGGTAAAGCTTCTAACTTCGCCCATTTTCGTAAAAAAAAAGAATAAAAAGGAGCTCTCGCGTGCTTCAATGACCATAATACGTAGCAGAGAGCTCAAACACACTTTGATAAGAAAAAAAAAACAACAAGGATCATGTTTCTCCAGATATTTAAAAGAACTTTCTAGTAACCAGTTTTTCAGGAATTAGATTCAGGGAGAAAGAAATTCCAACACGGTCCAACTAAAAACCAGCTGAATGCAAGCCCAGCAATAGTTTTTCGTATGGCATGTATCCCTCATTTTGAGCATATTCACTGAAATGATAAAATGTTGGTCTGAGAAATCAAAGTGCATAGAGACCCACTGCTATTTGCAAGCTCTAGACAGGAAGAGATGACCCCAGGTTTCCTTGGCTCCTAAGGTACTTGCAGCGGGGAAGGTTGTTGTGCATTAGTTAGGCAATCCATCAATAATGAAAAGCTCATCAAACCCATCAATATTACGAGAGCTTCGTGACACCCAATCGCTGGAGAGCTATGCTGAGAGGGGCTAAGAGCGCTCAGATTCCACAAACTCGTGCTTGACTATGAACCCCACATTTTCTCCTTGGAACAGCTTATAATACTCGCAATGAATGACACTGCTCCTAATTTTTCAACAGAGTGAATTTTCGAAGTATCCTTCTATTCTATAAACCAGTAACTTTGTGTGTCGGTTTGTATGTTTGTATGTATGTATGTATGTATGTCTGTCCGTCCGCAAAATGCTTCACGGGTTCGAGTTCGCTGGAGGAGAAAACGACCGCTAGGCAAACCGGAAATCGATTGGTGCGGAAGTATCAATCCAATGTTTTGATCGTGATATCGGCCTCCGCTATATAAGACAACCATTCGGTACACTCCGAGCCATTGCACGAGCTGCTGGCGTGGCAGCTGGACGTGTGCTCGTGCGGGGGCAGGGTGGGGTGGCCGATGGGGGGGGGGGGAGGGGACGCCCACCTGCCGCCCCCCTCTGCTTCCTTCCCCTGCGCGTGCTCAGCCCGATCTGAGCATGCGCAAGGGAAGGAAGCAGAGGGGAGTCCCACTGGAACACTGGGGCGTTTGTTCCAAGGTATGATATAGGTTATGGCACAGGAATATGTGGGTGACAAGAACTGCTAGCCGCTGATAAAGGGAGTTAGAGTGGAAAGGACAACATACTCATAACGCGGTACACAGCATCAGTTAGGCGTTGATTTCAGCAAATGATATCGGTGGAGAATGCGACGGCGGGTGGCAAGAAATGATAACAGCTGATAGGGCCTGATAGAGAAACGATGCAGTTGTTGTTCAATCAAACGCTGAAGCCTCTACACCACGAAATTATGGAGTTTTAGTGATAGCGACATTGATGACGAGTGACAAGCAATTTTATCAATTGATAAGTAAAGATAAGGGGACATTTTCACGACATCTCTGACCACTACACTGCCAAAAAAGCCTCTCAGTAAGCGAAATTTTCCCACAGCCATCACTCCTCTGATAGCACTAGAAAATGTACTCATCCCACTAGGGGGGGGGGGGGGGGGGGGGTATATACTTCGCCTGAAACAGGAAGTTTGGAAAAATCAAAAACTCCAATATTGGAACACACTTTATGCGTTCAGTGAGTATTCAAATTTTTTTTTGCTTTTCAACTTTAAACACTGATGAGAACGTATAACGAAGTAGTTTGTAAGATATTCAATGAACGAACTAAATTGTCATCTGCAGCCATTCATGCAACCATAGCAGGTGGATTGCATGTTAATGACAAGTTAATCGCCCATCGTTGGTGTTGTGATGCAGGTAATAAAAACGGAATTTGTTCATCTACTGTGCAACACATATTGATATTCTGTACTTCCTATCTATTTCTGAGATCTACGTATAGAATGGGCGTTATGGCCGAAACCACACGCCTTCCGCAACTCTGAGGGGTGCAGATTTCGCTAGGTTACTCTGTCTATTATGATTCGACCACTACCGCGCAATATGAGCAGCTCATCAATTAACTAATTCCATCCCGTTATGATGTGCGCCTGGCGAAGCCAGGCCAGCTCGGCGAAGCCGAGCTAAAAAGAAGGAGGAGAGCTCGGCGTCAGCCGGGCGATCCGACTGGTAAAATTATAAGCTTGTCCGCGAATAACGGTCTGATGGAGCTCACAATTTCAAAATCATCTTTGAAAAACTGTAACATACTTCAATCGATCGCTGGGGGCCACTTGATGAACCATCATTATCGACCACATCATACACAATGCGTTCTGCTCGTTGCCGTGGTTGCCCAACACCACGACCCTAAAACCAGTTTAAGACTGAAATTCTACATAAAACTTCAAAACCTTTTCCAGTGTTTGGAATCGATTTCTCAAAGCTTGAAAATCTTTACAAGCAAAACTTCAACGGACCTTCGACGATTTTGCGTTCGCTACGCTGGTCTCTTCATTTTCCATCTCCACATCAAGTGCTTCCGACATTGTTCTGGAATTTTTTTATTTTATACAAATACAATTGAATTTCCAATGTATGCGTGGCGCGCCTCATCCCTTCACAACGAAGAAAAGGGCAGCAACCATAGAACCGACGACAAATAAATTAAGACGTTTCTAACATATACGATGACAAAATGACTTGTTATGGATATCAAGAAACGAGCACTACATACAACTCCACTTCAGGAACATTAGTAAAGTAAGCAAACCGTAGAGAATACAATGATGAGAAAATATTCAGGTGAAAACCTAGATAGGAGGGCCACACAGCGGCATGTCTGCATCCCTTCCACTCTGCAAGGCTCAGTACTACCAGACGACCAAAGTCCGTGCGACCTATTACTGCATAGCAGACATGGCGCGTCATCGTGTGGCTCCTACTAATTAAAATAATAGGAAAACGTAATTCAGAATTAATCGCCTTCAATGCCTTGATACAGTCGTTTTCGCCTGCAGACGCCGGGACTTGTCAGGCGACTCAAATTGGCGCAACGCCACCCCGTTTTCCGGCAACTGTTGTGGCTTGCCTGCTTCAACAATTGGTTGAAAACGGACTGTTGCCGTGCCAAACCCAGCCCCATGGCATGCCCCAGCATCTGCAGCTAAAAAGACTATAAGGTGCCATGTCTAAATCACTCCAACGTGCAGCGTTTGCAGTATCTGCCCGCTGCCCTGGTTTTTCATTATGCAGACACGATACGGTCGAGAGTGCAGCACATCTGAAGCACGGTATCACGCGCGACACCAGCCAGTCCTTCCGAGTAGGGTCCGCACATCATTTCGGCGCATTTGGCCTTATTAACCAATGTCCTATATTATCTATCTCAAAAAATCAACCAAAGTTTAACGAGTTGGTTTCTTTGACTTCAAAATCTGAGGATCACCAAATGAATGAATGTCGTTTTGGAACCGAAACTACTCATAAACTGTTGTGCTCTGTGGTTGCATTCATACTCTGCGACTCGGCATTTTGGAAGAATCAGCCTTTGAGCAATGAAGGTAGCATAAATGTTGATCGATGCCCAAAATGTTGATGCCCCAAAACGCCAAATCGCATAATACGAGCACAGCCCTCAGACAGCAGCCATTCTTAAGAAGTCTCGGGAATGACACTCATTCGCTCGCTAGCCTCAAATTTTGAAGTTAAAGAAAGCAACCTGTTAGATTTTCGGTGAATAATTTTGAGCACGATGGTATAGGACGTAGACTGACATGGCCGATTTGATCCAACGCCAGAATGATGTACCGAATCTACTAGCTACGAGGTGTTCGCACGCGACTCCGCGCCTGAAATGTCCTGTCCCACACCCAGTACGGCCGACATGTTCGGGACATATCGCATATTTCATAGAAGATTAAGGAGCATAAACGGCAAATATTGATGCTTCCATGAAAAGATGATGAAGCTCAGAAGATCAGAAATTCAGAAGATAATTAACAGAAATGTCCACCCAATGTATTCACAGAAATCCGAAATTGGAATTTTTCAATTTCATCTAAAAGTTAAATCCTCCGCCAACAAGACGTCTCATGCGCCGTGTATTTCGATCCTGATCACGCATTTTCTTCTCAATTTCGGCATCCGTGAGTGTCTCCAGGAATGGACCCCAAGCCTCGGATTCAGATGGGTTCCTGAAACAGATAAGAACTTTTTACCAATACTTCTCTCGATAAGAAATTCTTCAAATGGTCAGTGACGAACCTAAAAGTGCATTCGACTGTTGGTTGTGGGCTCTCCGAAAACGCATACGTCCTTTGATTCCATTGTAACTGTCCACGGATCGAGTAGGCAATGGCAGAAGTGAACTCGCCTCCAAGCCCAAGTTCAGCGCAGAGACTTCGCGCAAACTGTTCAGGGCTATTGTTCGGATCAGACATATCCCATCTAAATTTCATTTGTGGGTTATGCACAATGATGATTTGGAAACCAATGAACGTACTCGAACTGATCGACAAGACTCTGATTCCCAACATTGATATTCAGTTTCATGATCGCTCGCTGATCAGTCACGTTTGGATCTAGAGGTGGTGCTTCAGCAGCTGCTTCCAGCTGAAATGAGCGAATAATAGAAGGCTCTAATAAGGAATTCTTAAGAAATCGTGTCGTGTTTTCGCGTTTACGCTTTGCGACACTGGAGAAACGGGGAGCCGCTGATGTTGCGTTCATACTTTTCGTCGGCATCTCAAGCGTTTTGGACAAAAAGGAAGTAATAGATACTGACCGAGCCTTTCGAGAGAAACGCATTTTTTTTAAAGAACGACAGTATAGGTATCGATCTAGCAGAACGTTCAGAACGCACAAAACCGTGGCGGCCCTCAGTGAATCGATACTTTCCTTTCCGCCGAGCGCTCGAAAGCTTGGAACACCGACAAAAAGTATGAACGCATCCTAACGCGGAATGCAGAGAATCGGATAATTCGTGAAAAGAAAGTACACGTTTCGAACTGTACAACCGAAGAACCAGCGAAAAAAAAACTAGATATCTATTAACTGATCTAGCGCTCTAATCCTGCGGAGTCCAACGCACCTATCTAATGCTTTTTGTGAATTCTTCGAGTTTCTCAATAACAGGTACACTTCACCTTTAGAGGGTTCTATGAATCTTCCTTATCCTCGATTCTCTGATACTCCAGGATCCAAGAAATGGAGAAGGAGAAGTGTTATGGTTGTTATCATTCCCAAGCCGCCTTCGGAAAAAAGACCACCCATCCATACCTGCTGATATATTGCTGATGCAATCGCTGGTTGAAAGGTGCTCGTTGGCAAGTCGAGGTCTTCACACATCATTTCGGCAATCTTAAAGTCAGAAAATTGTTCTAGCTCGTTATAAGAACTGCGTAAAAAATCACGGCACCACAATAAAGAGAAACACAAACCAAATCAGGAGTAATCAGTTTCTCATTCTTGTTATAACAGAATGTGTCACGAAGTTTCACGCCATCCAATTCCATATCCAAACGAATCGGAACTAGTTCTTCTGGTTGTTCACCATTCTCTGCGACTCTATAAACTCATGATAAGCCGAAATTAGGATTAGTATTGAAAATTTACACTAGATAATTGCACTAGGTGACAATGAAAGCAGTTAGATCAGAACAAAATTACGGACTACCAGAATTACCGAATCAGAAGAAAAACCGATCGTAGTATTACAAATGATCCGGAACGTCAAGGCTACGTTTAGACCTGACTATGTCGATGTTTTCGGTGACCCCACTCAAAATGTAAGATATATCTCGATTCGACGTCGGTTATGTCGGATCGATACATATCTCACTCAAGCAGTATAATCAACTGAAACGTCGATTACGGCAACGCAGTTGTAAGGTACAAAGAGAGCCTAATTGAGCAGCCCATGGCTGAGACAGAAGGACGCAGCGAACAAAATTAAGTAGTTTTGTTTCAAGAGAAAGGCGAACTATAATACGTCAGAAAGAAACGTAAGTCGTACCTCTTCGCTTGTTCCAGATCCTCGGCGCTATAAGCCAGTTCACGTGGTTTCACCCTACCTCTAGCATGGGCCAACGGGCAAGAGCAGGGCACCGACTCCAAGTGATGAGAGCCACTGCTCACCTGGAAAACAGGAAAATAGTCGGCAGTTATGTAGTAGGAGCCACCACTTCAAGCCGAGCGGAGTTCACAAAAAGACGTTGATTAGGGTCTTTAAAATGTTCAGTTCCAATTGGGAACACATTTCACGCCCACTGTAGGGATTTATGCAAATTAAAAAAAATTCCCACCTCTAGGGTTAGAGCTCCAGGCAGTTTTGGCATATCAGCAGTAGGAAAGGAAAGGATTTCCAGTAAAAGTAGCTTGACGAACAATCACCGGGCAGTTCGGATCCTCGCATTGTCAGCGCGCGTGGCACTTCTCTCGAAATTTCACTTGTACCGACAAGTTGGCGCAAGTCGTGACAGGACTGCTTGGAATAACATGTTGGACTATGGAAACTTGGGATTAGCGCTCGGCACTGAATGACGAAGTCCCAAATTTTTATCCCCTCTGTGGGGTCAATGAGCTCATTTCATTCCCAGATGGGAATGACAGTGGGTCGATGTCGTTTCGTAAAGCTGTCAAAAAACTGCTCTTGATTACATGGTGGAAAAGCCACTCATTACCGAATTCTAACCTAAGCATCAGCCTCGCGTCTTTTGGGTGAGATGGGCATATTGCCACAAAACTCGATCCTCCGGTGGCTCCAAATCCTCCTGGCACTACAATCGTCATCCAGGCAGTCGATTTGGCGGTCAAAGGGTTGCAGACGCGGCTGCGGCGCGTCACGACCGCGGCGATCAGCTGTCCAGCCTGGTTTGGCCATTTTCTCCCTAATTTTCACTGTATTTTCTATTTTTTTCGAGGTAAGTTGTGTTATTGTACTTATGAAGTATATTAAAACGAGAATGCTTTTTCTGTTTTCGTAATAAAGTGTTTTTGCGATTTTTTTTCAGGCATTTCTATAACTTTATTTCTTTGTTTTATTTCCTGTTTGTTTAATTGTTCAATTGTTCGCAAAAATTAGAGAAATCTCAATCATAATTTACCTTGTGAAGACAAGGAACAACTAACCTCAAGAAAAAGCAGTGAAAATTAGGGAGAAAATGGCTAAATAGGCTGGAAACAGCTGATCGCCGCGGTCGTGACGCGCCGCAGCCGCGTCTGCGCCTTGACCGCCTAATCAACTGCCCAGATGAAGATTGTACTTTGGTGAAACGGGACTTCGGTGCCATAACTTTTGCAAATTACAATAATCTGAACTACGGTTTCGCACATAATGTCCTTTGTGTAATCTGAATCGTTGCGGATGAAGGGACATGTCAGGCGGAATGGGTTAGACGCCACACGTAACCCGCTTTCCATCAGTTGCTGAAGCGAACAAGCGACAAGACTGTATCATATTTTTCGTATCAGAGAGTTCCACCAGCCATTGTCGCTCATCCGTTTCGCTGCTGCTGCTTCGAGAACGAGCTGGCGCTGCTGCAGACTCATCCCGCCTGACAAACCCTTCATCCGCACCAAACAAGAATGTGAAACTCCGCAATACACAGTAAGTAGAATCCCTCGCTGCACGATAGCTCGGTCTCTCAAGAACTGTCCCACTTTCGCGGCAGCAGTGAGAGGCAAGAGCGCTGTGGCCGTAAATAGCCGAAGAACACCACGCTTGGAAATGGTCATTCCATACAGGCGCGGACAAACCAGCGTTCCCGCATTCATGAACGGGCTGCGTTTCGTGTAGGATCTATCTTGTCCCCTCTCTCGAACTGCAGCTTGCCTTCCTGCTTTCTCATCCCCTGCCTCTGACATCTCGTCGCACAGCATGTTTTACCTGACCCAATTCGTCAAATGCAGAATCATTATCTAGGGTGTGTTCATACTTCGCGATTCGATCGCTTGGATTGTTCATGCACTGTGGGGCCGTTGGGATTCATAGCCCAGTTTCAATTCTACTGTTGAGGTTGAGGTAGGGCAATGTTTGACAGTGGAGCGACCTGGGTCGTGGCCGCGCTGATCCAAAGTGCTCGAGCGATCCGATGATCCCAATCGGATAGTGAAGTATAATCACGCTCTTACAGCGTCTTTGACTGTTTCGTTCACTTCTCTCTGGCCACGAAGTGTTGTGAGCTTCATTGCTACGCTATTTCTTGCAACTCTTCTTTCATGGTTTTTCGCTGCGAAGAAACCCAAGCGTATTTTGATGCTGCACCACTTGAGATTACACCAGCATGGTCGGTCCTGGGGATCCCGAAACTTTCAATACTCATTTATTTCACGTTTATTTCGGTCTCTACTAACTCGATCCAGCTTCATTTAGCGGCTGAGTCTTTACGGAGACACCTTTACATGATTCCCACGGCGCGGTAACTGTGAGAATGCTAGCAATACCCCCTCTTATGACCTTAGCGCTTTGTCCAAGTCTGTTTACAGCCATAAGAGAATGTAGGTAGAATACATCTCCCCAGTAATATACATGATATGCAGGGATGCAGTTCGGCTTGATGGGGACATCAAATGGTACTCAGTGACGTGTGTGCATGTCAGACTGTAAAGACCTCTTGAATTCTGTTCATTTGTGCCATTTCGCAGCTTTACAAGAGTTTATAGGGCTCCTATGGGGGAGGAGTGTTAGCTAAGATGAAGAAGCAAAAGTACAAAAGGACCCTCTCAAGCAGAGCAGCGCCAACGCAGGTTCCATAACTCTATGAAGACAAATCGAAATCCAGGAGGCGCTACTCGTTGTAGAGGGTATTTTTGACGGGACGCTGATTTAAAGTG
>MU917302.1:1801-12947 GCA_036418165.1 Cooperia oncophora | reverse complement strand
AAGTGCCGTCTATCGGACAACATCGTACAAACTCTACTCGACAGCAAGGCAAAAAACGGCTCTCCTGAAGTTGAAGGGGAGGGGTACACGCAGCGGCGTGGAGAAGTGACCCATCACCCATCTCAAGCTCAGCCGTAAAAGAGTGCAGACTCAGGAACGAAAAACTCCCCATATGCCCCATATGTAATAAGATTGTTGAAAGACAAAAATAAGTGCCTATTGTCCCGAAAAAGGGTTTTGCTTGTTCACAAAAAAAACTATAACTTACGCTTTCAGAGGCACCCCCATAGCTACTCACGGCAGTAAATGTACAAAAGGTATGATGTTCACCTGCTGACCCATCCAACCGGCCGGTACATTCGGTTTCCCGCCTTTAACCACACCTGAGTCGACTCTAGGGAGCGAAGGAGTTGATCCAGCGGCGCGATATTTCTCTTCTTGTCCAGACAACAACTCGTCGATCTCATGCGCTTTCACCAGCCTGAAAAGCGTCAATGAAATCAACAAAGTAGCTCTTGGAGCGCGTTCATACTTTGCGTCAGCGTTTTGAGCGGCTAGGAAAGTATAGGTATCGACGCAAGCTTCGAACTCCACCCCACCCCCTCCCCCGTTCAGCGATAATCGATTCCTTCATATATTTTCCCAGTCGCTCAAAAAGCTCCCGCAAAGTATGAACACATTCTGTAAGGGGATACTGTCAACATTTGTCCCTTTATCATAAAAGCGTCTAATAAAACATAATACATACATAATATTTGTGTGCATAAACGCCTGTGAGAGAGCAATCTGTCGCAATTTCTCCTTATCTTCAAGCGTTGCAACTTTCCTCCACAAGACAGGATATTTCTTGTAGAGCGTACCTCTATGAAGTCTGAGATACGCACCTATTTCGGAACCTGAAATTACTGCGTAAAGGAACTCGCACAATGGATGCAAGAAAATACCAAGAAGGGCAATTAGATCCTTCCAAAAGCCATGGATTGATAAAATCTTTGCATGTTAGCGTACCTATGTAGTAGCGCTCCCCCGAGTCGTCCATCGCGAACGATTGTGGACGCGGTCCATACGTTGCGTTGCTGATCGTCATGGTTAAAGACCTAGAACTTCAAAAAAAGCGTAATGATTCTGACAAATGGCTCGTTAAAAAACACGAACAAAACTCAGTGGTAGAAAAGGAGGGTCAATGAATAATCGTACAAGTGGTACCAGTCTGCAATTCTGCATCAGCGAAAGTTACCTGCAATTCTTGGGAGTTGGGGGAGGGAAGAAAGCGACCTCAGGGTAGAGCCATCCACAAGCCAACTTTTGAACAATGACTCTCACCCACCCTGAGCTCCCCCCCCCCCACTTGAAAAGTAAACGCTGTCTAAGCACTGCAGCGAAACTGCTGACTGGCAATCCTTCTACATTTACAGAGTCGTAAACGAGTCAGTTCTGTGCTAGTCCTGTGCACCAGCATTTTGGTGCAAGATCCAAATTAGAGTGATCATAAAGATTTTCCTGTGCTGCAAAATAATGGAACTGCGTTCATACTCTGCGTAAGCGCTTATGTAAGCGTCGTGGCGCTACGGCAAACGCTCGATGATAGTAAATATAGAATATTGGCTAGCGTTCAAACGCGGTATTGCCAGTGGTTTTGGCAGCGGACCCCACAAAAGGTTCAAGCTACCTGGGGAAACGCTCAAAACAATCGATATACTATGCTCGCCGCTGAAAGAGTAAGCATAGCGAGTGGTTAAGAGTGTGGCTTTTGTCTGCATTCTAGGCCACGAGTTCATACACGCCAAGACACAAACCGTGCGCAAAAAATTGTAAAACTGTGGTGATATCAACGCCAGGCCCAGTTGGGCCGGTTGATCATAGGTTTTCAAACTATTTTGGACCCATTTTAGCTCTAGGAGAAGTGAGGAGACGACTGTAAGCTGCGAGATGGGAATTTTGGTCTTACGCTAGGGCGCAAAGACGGTGCTCGAACCCCAGAGGACTTATTCCTCTACGCCTGCGCAAATATTACCAGCCTAACTAGTTATGTTCCAAAAGAAAAGTTTTAGCGGTTATCATTCCGAATGTATACATTCCGCACTAACAAAGGCCCTGTAACTGGACTAGCGCTCAGAATTATTTCGAAATGAAATTCTTTGATACTGGTGAGTTTATTCTTAGCAAAAAGAGGTTATGGCGCAAGTTTCTTCAAGTGCATGCAAAATTCTGTTGCGTGGACTGCATTGGTAATTATCAAGAGAACTGCACTGACTAATTCAACAGAAATAATCATCTAGAGTCTATGAGAACGATAATTTTTCGATGGAGCAAGAGACGCACGATTTAGACGCGACCCTTGTTCAAAAGACATGTTGTTTTCTCATAACAACTTGCTTCAATTCAGGAAAACACGCGAAGAGCGGTAATTCTAACTTCGCCTGAAAGAACCTAAGAAGCATCTGTACTGGCACCCCCACAGAGATGAAGACAAACTGTGAAAGAAACCTATTTAAAAACAAGCGTAAACAACAAGAAAGTCGAGCACAGCAATACCTGGCAAAAATTCGAACCAGGCCGTAGCCGCTTTGCACGCGTCGCGGTCGCTTGGCGTACGGCCTCAGGATGTCGCGTATGTAGCCGGCGCGTTTTAAAGCGTTCAACAATGCTCACTGTGCCCCTCTAGCTGCCTACTTGTTATTGACGTTATGTATGTGCAAACGTCATTACAACTGCTTTGCAAACTTTGAATTCACTCCACTCCAAACCAGTTGATTTGTTGTTGAGTGGGCGTTTCCATAGCGACAAATGGTAGGTGACGAGTTGGGGGCGGGGCCAGTAAGGTTCAGAATCATTTCCGAGACCCTTGACGAGCAGCTGACTGTGAAATGGACTTCATCATCTTCCCGTCACTATTCATCATGGTCCTCTTTTTGTCATGTGGGATCCTCTATCTACTAGCGTAATCGGTCATTATGCTATCGATTCGGGTACTGTACGTAGTCGCACATCTTGTCACTACCGTATCTGCCGAATGGGAGATACCTTTAAACATCAGGTGAGTTGTCATGATTCGTAACCAGTAATTATGTTTGTATGGCCAATATATGAGTTGAAAGGCTATGAGGCCAGGACTTGAGCCACGGGCATGTCTCTGCTCGCTGGGGCTGGAAATTTTGGAAAATAGCGGATCCCTCCAAAGTTCCTCCTCATGTTCGAGCTCCCCTCCCGTCCCCCATCCTACCTGCCATCTCCCTAGATTTCATGTTGTCTCAAACTACTTTTTGTCAGTTTTTGAACGAAAACCTTCCGTCTTGCAGGGGAAGGGCATCCAGGCACTTCGAACACTGGGGAATCCTCAGCTTGGGGGGGGGTGTCGTATTTAGCCTGAGAAATGTTTTTGATAGATGATTTTTTTCATAAATCATCTACACACTGTCTATATCGTTCGGAGACCTTCAGTGTGAGAGGGTCGCATTTGCTCGTCGCTGGGGGAGCTGTATATCCCCCCTCTCCTTGCACCCCTAGCTGGTGGTGCCAACCGAAGTCTGTACAACTGTCCTTTTTGATAGTATAATAGTTTTTCGGTGATGACCTCCAACCCACCCCCTTTCCTGCTCAGCGGCAATGTTTGAGGGGAAACTGGAGAAATTTTCATGAACTGGGATAAAGGGTAGGATGCAGGGAAGCAGAAGAGGGAATTCACAGGGAGGAAGGTCGTAATTTTCTAAACTCCCAGCCGCAGTAAGTGCGTGGCGGTATATGGCGCATGTGAAACGGGGAAAATCCAGAAAACTCAACAACCGACAAATACCACTCCCCTCCCCCAGCAACCGAATACGACCCCCTCGCTGGGAATCCTCCATGTGCGGCGTGCCCCGTCTTCCACCCTTTTGATTGTGCATGTTTCAGCCAGCATTTCCTAAGAATAATCGGTGGCTATCCCACCTTCATTGAATCCTTTTATCCTCGTGTGGAAAACCTCACCGACGAAGACTTCGACTCTCTCCTGCCTCCTTCACAGTCGTCTTCCTATAACAGGCAAGTTTTTCCTTCAGCAATTGATGACAAAATATCAGCGACGCTCATTCAGACAGCTCAATTGGACTTGTGACGTATTCCCAGGTGGCCGCAGTGAATGCACATCTGCGGTCACGGCGGACAGGTGTCGCGACGGCACGCAATTCGCCGTCGGGTTCTGGTCGGCTGCCAATCGTTCATGTGAGAAACAAGGACAATTGACACCGTGTGTGGACACGTAAGTGATAAAAATTCTTGATATCAGACTAACTGAAGGATAAAAGGTCTGCTGCCCTACTCACACATCTGGCGCAGGTGTGCCATAATAACGATGCCTGTTAAAAGTTCGCAGATGACGGGGTCGGAACATGTTAGCGATGTGGCACCCTGTGTTGCACCCTGTCAATGACGTCATACACTCGTTGACGTGTTATGTGACGTCAGTGACGTGTCATCTATCTATTAACAGGTGAAGTACGTGGGCTGCGCTACATCTGCGCTTCACGTCTTCTAGCTCCAGCTGTACTTCAAAGTACAGCGGACGAAGTAGAGCTCTTCACAGTAGGATCATTTGAAATTTACAGTGTCATTGCTAAACCTTATATCACGCATTGTTGCCCCCCCCCCTCCACCTGCGGAATGCTCTTTTAAGGACCCATTCCGTGGATATCTGATTGCAGAGCCTTCCTCCCCCTCCTTGTGCAAGACAACTCGGTCCAAATTTGCGGAGGTTGTAGCCCTTTCATGACTTGGAAGAGCTCCTGATGCTGTCATGCCATGGTAACCCAACAGTCACGCAGAGATGAACGGTTTGGTGTGTTCCGTCTGTGTAACGCCGCGTCTGGCGCCTCTTCCTTCTGCTGTTCTCTCACTCTTATGGTTAGTCTATGGTCCCTCCCTGTCTTCACAATGTCTATGTCTCTTGCTTCCTGCCCAATACTGGAAATCCACTGGAAAGAAGAAAATCCTGCTAGAGGTTTCTAGGAAAAAAGGAAAAATAGGGAAGTTGTTCCTTTTTTTGCACTGAGGTGTCTGGAAGCCGGGAATTTCAGGTAGAAATACTAAGACCTACAAGTGTTCCGAGGGCAGTATTCTCAGCATCCTCTTCCATGCGCTCTCTCCCTCCCCGACGACCTGTTCCGTCGTGGAAGTTAGGAGAGGAGAATGGCGAAAGCACGGCATCAGGGTCATAGGGGCGAGAGAATCGGTGAAGAGGGATCACGATGAACAACGGAGGCCAATTCCCCACATCGCAATGACGCCAGCGGCTAAGAATAGCTCCAAGTTGGGCTATGAACTCCTGCATCAAATCACCAGAGAGTAATGAATTCCCTCGCAGCCAGTAATTGCGGAGTCCAATTACGGGCACAAGGGAAAAAACGCTGAAGTATAGAAGTCACCAAATGAGCTGAGAGAACGACACTTGTGGGTTATTAGTAACACTCTGACAGACGGAACGGGAAGCGCTTAGTAGTTCTCTGAAACGGAACTAAACAGCAAAACCTACGACGTATCCTTGAGAACCTCGTTGCCAGACATGGAAATTAGCCATTAAGAGTAATTCAGCGACACCACCGCATAATTAATTGAGCCTCTTCAGCGGTAACTGATCGGTTTCTCTTCGTGAGCCCTCTTGTGGCTCAGCAAGTTGGGGCCGTGATTAGATGGCGCAGGAGTGAGGCGCCTAACTTGTCGCCTTTCTATGACATGAAACTTAGCGGTAAAAACCTTGGAGGAAGCATTTAAAGGGCTTCGTATGCAAACTACGAACTTTATAATGGAGGGACCGTTTTATTGGCTGCGGTCTCTGCGGCGCGTCAGGTGGTCCGGATTTGGCGACGGGCCGACCCGTTCTCTATCTGAGGAGGCTGGCAGGCGACCACAACTTGTGGAAAACGACTGACGCCGCTCCAAACCGACCTCCCCCCCCCTCCTTTCGCCCCGGAACGCCCTAGCGTCCGCAGCGAACAAGATTGTGGGCACTTTCGCCTGACCTCAGAAAGGAGGGGCTCCGTGGCTGGTGAATCACTTTCATCTACGGTAGTTCTATTCTGATGAGGTTCATCCTAGTTTTGTAGGAGTTCTTCAAATGTCCCCTCCGAGCTTATTGGCGCTCGCGGTTCCAAGACTCTACCGAACAATAGGAAAAAATGGTTCGGGGGTGCCTAGCGCTACCATACCAAGTTATACCTTGTCTGTCCTGCCTTGCCCTGTCTTGCCATGGCTTTTCACAGCCTTGGAGAGGGTGTATATGCCAGTTTCTCGGGAGGACACGTACAAGCAGAAATAGCGTGGTACGGTAAATTGCGATGTGACAGTCACCCGTCTCCCTCCCCCCCCCCCCCGAATTTCGCCCAGGTGGGACACCAAGGACCCCCTTCTAAACTGTAAACTCGAATTAGGCCACGCCCCCGTGATGCCTTTTAGTTTCAGAACTCTGGAGGGAAATGTGTGCCAAAACGCCGTTGTGGAGATTTACAACGCGTCCTCTGTTCATTTTGTGCTGAAAGACTTACAGGTAAGTTTGGACGAGCTTCACTAAGCATCGGTTGACTAAACTAGCGTTCATACCTCGGCAACTCGATCCGTTCGGTCGCGCGATTCCAAGCTCATCGTGAAACCGACTGACGCGCTCCACCGACAATCGGTGGACCGCTTCAAATAAGTCCTGTACATACTGTGATTGAATTAGCAAGTGCAGCGACTCAGGGATTTGCAGTAAAGCGGGTCAGCTGCAGTCGCGCGACTGAATAGATCGAGTCGCGAAGTATGAACGTTGCCAGCTACGTTGCATTTCTTTTCAGGTTCCTTCTACTGTTACGCAGATTTTCACCCAATACCGTGGAGAAAACACGTCTTGCTACTACCCAGGTTTCCCTGTCCAAGGATACCAATACCCGCTGCGATTATTTCCATCAGGTAGCTTTTCAAGGTGATGCAATCATTGCACTAAAAATTCCTATTTGCAGACGATCGTTGTGGAAACCTGATCAAGTTCGCAGTCAATACAACTGTTCAGTGCCTAGTGGATAGATCGGCCTTTGTGGGTTGTTCGAACATTTTCGTCTTTTGAAAGTATTTTTACATACATTTGGCTATTTTTCAGAGGGAAATCAATGGTTGCCCATCTGACGAAGAAGTGAAGGAGTTCCTTGTTTCAGACATCTCTCACGTATGTAACTGTGGCACCTGCAAGACACCCCTGCTGCGGTAAGTAGAACATATTGGGGCACTGCTCGGCTTGGAGGGGGCATTCTGCACTTCCGCTACTCCTTTTGCTAGTTCATGTTAATTAACAGGTCTCACTTGGTGGAACCTGTCATTTCTGTGATATTGCACAAGCTCAACTGAGTCACTGCGGGCACAGCAATTTACAGGCCTTTACAAGTTGGCCTTTATTGAGTCCCATTCGGTGCCCCACAAAGTCAAACTGCATCTTCACTGGTTTCCCCCGGACGGCAGTTGTGTTCCTCGGGTATTTCACTATTGAAAGGTTGTGAGAGATTCAAATAATCACTTCAATCCCAAGCGGACGTGAGGGGTGCTTAAGTAGACGCAAAGCGATGCAGCGCGAATCAAGGTGATCGCTACAGACAAGCATAACGTGTTGGAGGGGTTTTGAAAAGGGAAGAACTTTCAGAACTGGTTAGCGGTGTAATCGGCAGAGCACTTCATGAAAAAAATCTTCCATACAATTGTCGCCTCTAAAACCTATAATCACCCACTCCCGAACCATAGCAAACTCCACCACTATACTCGAACTTCTGTCGAGCGAAGGAGGACGGATAATACGGAACCTGCCAGAGTATTGGGAAAGCCGCACCCTATCATCAAATTGCGACCCCATCATCGGAAGTCCTCGAAGATGATGTGCTCTAATGATGGGGCAGTCGTGCCGTATTATGCGTCTGGCGACAGCCTGCGCCTGGGGCAGTTCGGCGAGGGGGGCATTTTGCACTTTTGCTACTTCCCATCGACGTGTCGACCTATCTAGACAGCCTCTTCTCGAGTTGACAGGTTTTTATGATGGCTTGACGACCTTGTTCCAGCTTCACTAGAGCTCACAGATTCAACAGGAGTGAGATACGTAAACCGGAACGACGTCGTTTTATAAGAGCGAAAATAAACATAACCACTGCACACGCCAAAAGAGGTACGGTTGACGGCGAGACGTCGTCGGTCAGCGGCAGCCACAGCTCCCGCCAACAGGTCACATCCGATGGACAGTGGAAACGACCACGTTGCAGCTCGAATCTGGAAAGATCGGAGATCAGGTGGTAAGTGGGGAGAGGATTGGTGTAGATAGGATCATTTAGAGGTTTTTTGTGGGCGTAGTTCGGCGACAGGGGGGGGGCATCTTGCTTCCCATCGATGTGTCGACCCATCTAGTAGATAGCCTTTTCTTGAGTTGACACGTTAAACCAAGGTGGCTAAACGAGCTTGCTCCAGCTTTACAAGTGTTCACAGGTTCAACATGAGTGAGACACGCAAACAGGAACAAGGGAAAGCAATGATAGCACAGACTGCCCCCCCCCCCCCCGCCGTCGCCGAACTGCGCTTCCTGCGCCCTCTGGACTGCTCCTGTATTCACACTTGGCGCCTTGGAGATTAGGAGAAAGGGCGCCAAAAGGAAATGTGAGTATCATCGACACAAGTGCACGGTACAAAATGTCCAGATTTCAATATACCCCGTTTCGCCCGTATGGTTGAATAAATGGACGTATCACATTGCTCGCGTAGTGATAAAGTTATGTGGATATGAGTTGTACGTATGACGCGCCCTGATTACATCACTCAATTCGGAAGGCTACAATTATCGCTCATATTACACGGCGTCTAGCCAATGATCGCTACTGCAAGCACGACTTAAGGTTAATGATCAGGGTACGGCATCGTTGTGTAATACACGTAGGGAGTCGTACTTTTTCGCTGGGGAGGGAGAGGGGGTCTACTTGGTCGTTGTTGGGAAAGGGGGGGGGGGTCGTATGTAGCTTTGAGAGAAATTTGCCGCGATGGGAACAAATTTTTCCCGGTTGTTGATTTTTTGTGAGTTTTCGCGATTCATGTGTACTATATACACCCCCCCCCCCCCTTTCCCCCTCCCGCTCGACAGCAAAATTTTTGAGTAATAAGTGGAAAATGTGGGAAATTGGTAGGTAGGTGTTGGAAGGGAGGATTCGCACCGAGACCCTCTTTCAGGTGGGGGGGGGTGGGTCGTACCGTGACCTCTTCCAGGAAGGGTGATCGTACTGACATCACTACTTCAGACATCACGATGCTGTACCCTGTTAATGATATACCCATCCGAAGAAAGAGGATTGAGGTGTGGGGTGGAAACTAGACAAACAAGCGAATAGACGAAGAGATAAGAGAGACATACAAATACAACATACATACATAGACAGACAGAGAGACAGACAGACAGACGGGCATACAGGCAGACAGACAAACAGACATACACAAGTAAAGGCGTCGACGGTCTAAGTCGCAGACAAGTGTTCAAAGGGCATTATAAAGAGACAGAGTGGTCTTACGGTTAAAAGGAGGAGGAGCAGAAGAATTAAGAAGGACTGATGGGGGCTGCACAGCTTAACAGGAATTTATAGGTTAGAGGGGAGGAGTCGGCAGTTATTGATGGAAGCTTGCGAAATGCCCCCATCAAACCGTACTGTGCCTGCGCAGCTATCAGACATCCTAGTGTGCGCCAAATGCTAGAGGTTATCCGTTGTTTGGTAGAGTAGACAGCGATTCTCACGTTCTGAACTGTCCGTTCAACTCCTGCAAGTGAGTGCCTAAGCCAAATATCTTGGAAGGCAAGATATCGCCGGGATTTCAAACAAATGTCGAAATGCATGGCGCACCACCAAAAGCGTTGATTGACTCCGAATGCTTTATTCGTCATGCTGATATTGTTTGTTGTTAACATGGTATTAATGACGCATTGAAATATTCATATATTAATAGAAATACATCTGAAATTGGTATTTCCAGGCAGCTGTTACCCATTCGCGACAACAACACAACGTTGTGTACGATTAATCATCAAGCTACTGTAACGTTCACGCATCGTAACGGATCTATTAATGGTGCTTATATCAGGTAGGGTCCTATTGGGGTCATGAGAGCTGTTGCGTTCATGAAATCGTTATGTCAAAAATCCGTCTTACTATGACCTCAACTCCCGAGGATTTTTTCTCATTGAAACCTTTTGTGTAGTTCTTTTTACTGGCGCTAATAACCTGGGTGCAGGGTACAGTGTTGGAACGGCTGGAATAGCTGCTCCAGTACGACCTCACCTAAATCTAATTTTTTTTAGTACGCTCCCCCTTTCCCATACTACCTATCATCCTCTCCCCAGGGTACAGCATCGTTGTGTTAAACACAGGGGGGGGAGTGTCGTACTTGGCCGCCTGGCAGGGGGGGAGTCGTTTCTGGTCGTTGTTGGGAGAGGGGGAGTCGTACGTGCCTTTGAAAGAAATTTGCGTTGGGAAAAAATTTTCCCGTCTCGCATTGGCTATACACCACCCCCCCCCTTAGTTGGTGGCGTCCCCTAGGTTCTATACAACTAATGTTTTCTATCGATAGTTGAAAATAATAGTACTTGGTTTATGACGACCTCCCCCCTGCGCTCGACGGAAAATTCTTGGGTAAAAAACTAGAAAACGTGGGAACTTTCGGAAAAACTGGTATGAAGCTGGAAACTTGTAGGAATAGGTTGGTACTGGGGAAAGTGAGCGGGAGGGGGGGGGGGCGTACCGAGACCCTCTTTTGATATCGTACTGACACCACCATTTCACACATCACGATGCTGTACCCTCCTCCCAGATACTTCTTTTGGATTTTTTTCAAAAATATTTCTGGTTTTCCCAAAAAACAGGCGTACAGCGGGGCAGGGGTGCTCGTGGCTCGGAAGAAACTTTACCGACCAGATACGACATCCCTCCACCCCCCCCCTCATGCAATTCACTGAGGGTACCGTCCTCTGCCTGGGTGATCACGATCCTCGTTTTTCTCAGCTGAAGATCTATACAACCATTGAAAATGTAGCGAAAACCATTTCTTCTCAGCAAACTGATAATGCCAAGCTCACAGGACGCTAAATAGCGTTTCAGGTCGCTATCAAATCACATCACATCCCTCCCTATCC
>MU917298.1:0-12110 GCA_036418165.1 Cooperia oncophora | reverse complement strand
CAAACATTCCTAGTGGGTTCTTAATTCCTTATGAAGAAGAACATTTAAGGATTGTTTCAACCAGAACCGTGGGACCCCCCCCCCTCAATATTTTTCACTCATTCGATTTTTCAATCTACTTATTTCCCATTTTCAACGATTTATCTTTCTTTTTCTTTGGGACATAGTCATTGTTTATTTATTTATATTTATTCAATTAATTTATTTCCCTGTTCCTTGACCAGTCGCGAGCTTTTCCTTTCGAATCGGTCGAATCTTTCCTTAGTTATGTGAAAGTATAGTGAATTAATGGTTTCCTCTCCAATGATGCGATAATCTGATTTCCCGTGGTGTGAGTAGGACACTTCCAGATGAAAGGCGTCGCTCCGGCAACGGATGGCAAATGAATCCGAGCCGTTTTTGTCCGCTCCATATGTATGAGATCCCGAGAGTGTTGCTGCTCTGTCGACATATTCCTCAGCAAAGCGTGATGACACTGCTAGTTTTTCAGCCTCTCCGAAGATGGATAATTGCGCAGCGATTGTATGAACTGCACTTCAATAATGTCCAAAGGAAAACAACTTTTTGCTATTGAAATATGCCCCATTGGATGTTTCCTTTTTACTTCCTTAGCTGTTTGCTTTTAATCCCTTGCAATTGCCCTTCTTGTGATACCTTGTGACGAAAGCTGTTAGAAGATACACGATACAAGTAAGAAAGTTCTTGAGTAACTTTGCACCCTTCAATAGCTAAAAAAGCTGAACGCCAATTTGTGGGCTTGATTACCTCTCATTTTGAAGGCGGTCCTCGCACTCAACCAATTCTTAGGGTCTTCCTTGTGCAGAGGCAGTGGGCACGATGGCAGGGGAGGACGATTACTGCCATCGTCATTGGGGGAAGGCCAAATGCTCACTCGTAGCCCTTGTACCAGTGACGTTGGCAGCAAGCGCCCGCTCCCAACCATCGTGTCCGCTGCCTTTAAGTAGTCAGTTCTCCAGTCTCTGAGACTGTCTCACTTTCTTGGCTTCACAAAAAGAACGGAGATGCTGCGGCCCTCATATGTGGCATTTCTTGCCACCTCTCCTTAGTTGCCCCCGCCCACCAAGAACTCGAAGGCTGTTTTCAGTCACAAGTTCAGTTTTTACGCCGTGTTTTTCGCTTTTAGATGGATTAGCATTGAGTGAAGTGAAGAAATGGATTAGGGAGTCAAAGGCGACAGGCTATCGCTTCGCTGGCATAAAACGAGCAGAGAACTCGTGTCCAGAACTCGTCCGGAAAGGCTGCCATTTCTTTACTTAGGATGTTCCCATGATTTTTTTTTTGCTTTTTTCTTTCCTGGCAAGTCATTTGGCGACTATAGGCTTGGAACTGAACGCCACTATCCACGAGATACAATCGCGGAATTCGTTTCTAACTCTTCATCTGTTTGTTTGCTTCAAACTTCCATCTCAGTCTTGCTCTGTTATACAGGTACAGCCATCGTTGTGTGAAACACATGAGGGGGATAAGTTTTTTCCGCGTGGGGAGGGGGTCGTATTTTAGCAGGGTTGTTTGGGCTGAGGAGGGTCGTATGTGGTTATCAGAGAAATTGCCGCTGGAATAGAATACCCCCCCCCCTCGTGCTTCATGGAAGATCTTTTGGGTGGATAACTGGCAAAAATTGCGAGATCTTGGTGTTGGATAAGGGGCGGGGGCCGTCCTGTAACCGATACCCTCTCTTATTGTTAGGTGTGGGGATTGGGGTCGTACCAAAACCCTCCCCGGAGGGGGAAGTTGCAACGACACCACCATTCCACACATCACGATGCTGTATCCTTTCTGTTAACTAGCGGTTTCTTACTTTAGATGCCCAAAACAATCCTGAGTCCACAGACGCACTTCATGCTATAGAGACCAGAATTTGGAAGAATTTTAACATCTTCGGCTTGATGGGGCGTCTAACGACGCTCAGTGAAGCTCGAACAGGCACTTCGAGAGAATGTAAACCCCTGTAACTGAAGTGTCTCACTTACCACTTTTCTATCAGTTTCACAAGAGTTCACGTTTCTCACCAAACTACGATCTAATTGTTAAGATGAGCTAGCAAAGGGAATTAGTGAAAGTGCAAAATGCCCCTCCAAGTCGAATAGCGCCTAATTTCGTACCAAATAGGTGGTGATTATCAAAGCAAACTTGAATTGAAGTGGAGACGGTGGTGCTTACTTGTAACGCGTTTACTATTATAAAATATGATTCATCGTCATTTTGTTATTATTGGGTTTCATCAAGTGGTAATATTACTGAACTCTTTCTTGCGTAATTTTTTCTTCTCATCTGTTCCTTCTCCTGACTTTTCTTCTTCTTTTATGGGTTTTGTAGCGAAAATTCCCTAGTTTAGTTTTAGTGTAGTTTTAGAACAGATGAATGATATCGTTTCCGTGAACTCGCGGCTGGAATATTGTTTCCTGAGGCGGGATTGTTAGGGGGAAGTTTGGCGTTTTGTATAAAGGAGTTCTAATTAACCTACGATAATAGGTTGCTAATACCCTAATAGCCTAGAACTAGGTACTATCAGAAAGAAACGGCAGTTGAAAGCATTGCGAAACTTATTTTCGAAGCATATGTTCTTTTTACGAGTTCAGTGAATAGCACTGTGAAGAAGTGCCGTGCATTCCTAAGAATCAGTAGATCAAAATTCACTTAACATTCTCACGGGTCTTTCAATGTTTAAAGGCAGTTGGCACGATAAATCGCTATACAGATGTAGGATTTATACGACTGGCTTAACAGAATTCCGTGACCTCGGACAGGCGCTCCGTGGCGCCTTTTCCAAGGAGGGTACCCCTATAACGCCCTATCGAGCAACAACATTCCGTCCCAAACGCCTTCCTCGCCCGCCCGCCCACAAACGGACGACCGTTCCTGACGCTCGTATTCATTCATTTGCTGAGCAAATTATGAAGCAAAGGGATTGGTATGAAGCGGCCGTGATGCTGCATGCATATATGGGTACACATATGCAGCCGTATCTTCGGTAGCGGTGATTGGCAAGATGCGTACGGGAAACTCGTCCGAAATCGATTTTCAAGTCACTGAGAACGGAGGCTTTTCTTCGCCGGATTTTGACCGTTTCACTCCGTTCTTTCGCCATTTCCCCACTATACAGCGCCCTACTAGCATTTTAGGCTAAGTGGGAAACCATCGTGCCAACTGCCTTTAAGTTTTGTCGTGTGCGACCAGTAACCGACACTGAAAAATGGCTGCTGTGGCGAGGGTCAAAAATATAACTATATACACATCAGTAAAAACAAATAATTCGATTGATGCTGATTCAATTCCATCTTTGATTTCGAACCAAAGAAGTGCGCTACCAAAGAAGTGCGCTAAAGAAGTAACCAAAGGAGTAGCCTCTGGTGGACTTCTTATTATCACTGCTTTTATTTCCTTTCCTTTGTCATGCATTTACTTCTTTCTAGTTTGATAAGAATGGGAAATGTTCTGAATTGTTTTAGTTAGAAGTGCTGTTTCAGGCAGAGGTAGTGTAGTGACAACTAGCGCTCACCACTCGCGCGGTCCTGGGTTCAAATCCCAGGTCGACTCCCGCCCAGGCCAACCAAGCCTTCTACCCTCCGGGGACGGTAAATTGGTACCAGATTCGTCTGGGAGGATAAAACACTTGTACATCGGCTGGCCACCGCAAGTCATTGTATAGGCCACATCGCATTCAATAAGCCTACGATTCTGAATGGAAGTAGAATGCGTGCCGCATCCCACAAAGGGATTGATCAACGGCGAAGACTTTATCCTTTATCCTTTAAGTGGTGTTTCACGTCGGAGCGCGCGCTCCAAGGGTTATCACAAGAGTGCCATTGGCAGATTGGCAAACGTCAGACCTCAGGCGGGAGTGGAACCCGCATCTCCCCATGACAGGACCAGTGCGCTATGCACTACACTCTATTTGTTTTTTGTTGAAATGTTTTGTTTAGAATACCGCTCGGTGCTGTGTACACCAGCCATTTGATCGATTTTGGAAATTGCCCTTTCTGGGGATACGGCACGCATACTACTTCTGTTCAAAACCCTAGTGGATTATAACTGCATTATGGCCTTTACAATTACCTGCTGGGTCAGCCGTTGAACAGCTCAGTGTTTTCTTCCCCCAGACAAATCTCCTACCGATTCTCATTTCTCATTCGCAGAGTGTAGCTCGCTCAGTGTGGGTAGAAATATTTCCTTGACATGATCTCCGGATCGTGCGTATATAGCTGCGCCGTTTGCCACTTACCTATTTCTGCTCATCTGACCCTCAGCTGTTCTTAGAAAATACTATATATACCCCTGTCTACCTTGAATTATGTATATTTTCGAATTCTCTTGCATTCGTGTCGATACGGCCTTACTAAGGTATCAGATATTGTACGGTTGCAGAAATATGGAAAAGCGTCGTGAAACGTCCAGATTCGCAGCGAGAGATCGACGAGGCAAAGAATCAGAAATATTCAGTGATCTTCGAGCTGTGAGTATATTTCTCAAGTAATTTGAATTTTGTGAGGTTTTTCGGGACAATGATGGTTTGTCTGCGTAAGATGCGAGAACCATCTGTGGGGTGTTCTCTTTTTCCAAAATTTTGTTTTACTTTGTTTCTATTAGGTCGGAAAGGAAGTCCTGCGACACTTTGATTAAATTGTTCTAGAAAAAGAACAAAAAGCATTTTGAATGTTTTCACCTCTGATTGATGGAGAGTGCCCTCTGAGGTTTTTGCAGTCGGCATATTCTGACTTTAAGGAAGCTTTCGAAGCCTGAAAGTCTCCTAAAGGTCAAGGTACTTTTCGACCTATCCCATATTATGAGTTCCTGTAGGGCCACTCCGCCGTAGTCGAGGGAGCTAACACCTGCGTTGTATTCAGGAAGGATGTCGCTTGCCATGGCAGAGTGTCCCGTTTGTATAAGCTGAAACTATTTAATTCGCAGGTAGGTAACGTATAGATCGGCCAACAGCACAGAATGACGGCCATTTACTCAACTTCCTTCAGGCGCTGTCGAAGGTAACCACCAGTATGTTGGCCGCTCTCGCGACTGAGTTTTCTCTTCCTTCTACACACTAAGAGGGAATTTTATGAGACTTAGTTGGTTGGTAACGACAGCTGGGTCCCTTACATAAACCGTGCACAATCCCTCACAGAATCTCTCACAAGTAAAGTAGCCTGCATAGCCAAAAGCATATGTGCATGGAATAAAGATTTCATGTGTTATTGGTGGAACTCTAAAGCGATATCGCTGAATACGGGCAGGGCAATGGCGGCCACAGTCCCTCCAATCAACTTCGAAACATGGATGACGTCACGCTTGAATTCATTCAGAAACACTCATTTTCTTTCTACTACTCAATGCGAAGACCGCATGTAAGGATCAGGCTACGCCAAAAGATCATGGATTTCGATCACGGAATGCCACCGTACCCAGCTTATTCACCAAAGTTAGCAGTCTCTAATTACCACCCCTTTGATCCCTAACGCATCAGAAAGCAAAAATTCCGAAAATCGACGTCTTCTCGAAAATATGGTCCAGCTTCTTTATATCGTAGTTCCCGTAGTTCAATGAGAGTGTAAATGAGAAGCTGTGCAGAAGATGGGCGCTAGGTCCTAGTTACTAATATTGATCACCTTGTAGACAGGAGGCATCTTTTAGTGAAGGAAAATCTGGTCCGAAAATTTGGTCAAAGTGTCGCAGGACTTTGTATCCAACCTAATAATTGTCAATAATTCTCGCTCCATGGGACATGGTCCTTGCCATGTGTGTGGTAAATGAGTACGTAGCTGTAACGTGCCTTTTTCTCCAGGAATGGGATGAGGGATAGCTGTACCAGGGTACCGTTTTTCACACTCCGTCCGGACTGTCGTACAGCCATCCACATCAAACGCGTTACTTGTCTGCACCCTCTTACTTCTGGTTCTTGCCTACCGCTGAATACGTGCTTCGCTGCGGGATCACTGTACCATCGCAAGTGCTGCACATTGAGGATAGCGCGAGTGGAGTATGGAGACGGTTCACGAGTATGGTACCTAGCAACCCTGTTCTCGTGCACTTTGAAGCGAAAAAAGTGGGAAGAGAAAAAGAAAAAGGCACGCTATACGGCGCGGGAGGCGGTCAAGACAATCGCAGTTTGCCGCTCCGCCGCGCGCGGTGATGGGCGCGACTTTTTTCAATAGCCTGTCGATTGGCACCGAATTTCACGTAGACTACGACCCCGTAGGCATTAATTGCTATTTTTGGTCATACACTGTCTATTGTTGCCATCTGGGGCCCAAAAGATCGTCAGCAGGTCCGACGTCGCACGCGACGTCCATCAGCGCGGCGAATCACGATTGTCTTGTCACATACCCCGCTACTGCAGCCGCGAACCAATTCGCCTAGAACATGGAAAGGACCTTCCTCGAAGATGATTGTGCAGTTTGTCTTTAAGGTGGTCCCTATAGTCGATGAGGGCACTGTCACACACTTGGATCGAATAGCCGTCTTACGTGTCAGTTCCGCATGGTGTCGGATACGAAAAACGGCCCCAAATGGTGAGGATTGCGTTTTGCTAACATTTCATCAGGCCATGATCACGATTTCTTTCAGTTTTGAAACCGGTGGAAGTCGGACCAGAATTAACTCCAATTGGCAAGGAGCTATGGTGTGAGGACACGGTTACAGAGACCCTCGATGGTTTTATAATTATTGCGGACAGCGATGGCACCATCCTTTGTGTGACCGAAAGTGTCTGCTTGTACCTCGGGCTTAGCCAGGTTTGTGTTCTTTCCTGTTCAGACTTTTAACTTAATGATTTCTTATTGTTTCTTTGCTTCCTGATTTATTATTTCTCCTTTCTATCACCATAGGTGGCTAAAATAGTGGTATCGATCTGATAAGGTATATCAGTCCCACTGCTTATCGAAAAAGTGATCTTCTCTTGATCGTTTCGATGAAACTCTGAAACTCTTCAAATATCTTGCAAATGTCTTGCTTCCTTGCAAATGGACAGGGCATTTATTGGGGCGTAAACTGGAGCGCAGCCAGAACAGCATTTCCCACCAGCCCTGGTATGCACTCAGAATGGCATCGCTGGTGGAAAAGGCAGCCTTGGCAACGCTCCAACCCGTCACATTCTTATCGTTGCAGGTTATGAAAATGTCTGTGGCGAATTTTTCTGGGGGAACGACAAAGGTCGCTCACAAAAGATGTGTCAGAGCCTGTTAATTTCGCGAATGTCAGTGGAAAATCTGGTAGCTGATCCATTCTTCCCCTCTCATCCGCGTTTTTGGGATCATTGGCTAGATTTGTAAGTACAATAACGGAGTGTGAACGAAAAAATAAAGGAGAAGAAGCTTTACTCCCTTCAGGCTTCATTTTTCGGTATTTATTCGTAACTATTCGTGTCCCCATGCTGCATATACTCGGAACGAAGAGTTTCCATGAGTTCCGTTGCGAAAATCATCCAATCTGTCTTTGGAGCTGCTAACGAAATGAATTACGTTTATGAATGGACTGCTGACGTGGCTTACAAGATTTTTTGCGCATCGGCTTCTTCTGCGGTCAATAATTCAGGTGCCATTTTTTAGACATTGGCACCGATACCCATATTTGCCCATATGTAAAAATTTTCAACGTAAAGAGCTGTACTGAAATGATCCTGTTCTGGGCTCTGGCATTACCCGTGGCAGGTTTCCGGGGGGAAGGGTGTTCAAAGGCGCATTTCTCGGTTGCAATTTGTATACTTTGATTCCTGTGAAGAAAATCGTAGACGTAACGCTCGAACGCCTTAGGACTGGACAAGTATTCCATGAAGGGAGATATTGCTGCGGGATCAGATTGGGATCGGTTTGGAGCAGGAGGGGCAGGGAAACTGGCAGATGAAAGGGCGATACGTCGGTCCCTCACAGAATAAGTACAACGCGTCGTACCTGTGTTTATGGAGATATGACTTACCTAGGGCATGTCCCGTCTTCGGATTTCTGAGACACCCTCTGAGGATTGCACACCTTCAGGTTACATAGAGATAGGATATATCTTCGGATTAGGATGAACGCAGCACTCTCGTCACTCGCTGTAGCATGAAAACGGGGGAGCCGTTGAGGTTGCTTGCGGACCGACCCGACCATCGGGTAGGTGCAGGATGTGTGTTCGACAGTTCCGAGTTTAGTCTTTGAATCGAGGGGCTGTAAGCGAAGATGGCTTCTCACGGCGCAGTTCTATTCAGATAGTGAGGTGCCGAAACAAGTTCTGTAGTCAGTGCAGCTAGCAATGGCTGCTCCGCAGTCAACATGGCTGCAAATGAAAAAGTGTACAAAACACGATGTACAGTGGGAGACTAAAGAGGATTAGCTCCGAGTGAGCTATTGCCATTAAAGTTGTAATCTTGAAAGCTTTAAGAACGTCAGCGCGGCCGAAAGATAGGATTCCGTTTCCCATTGGGGGAAACTGATACCTTTCTGCTGCCGAGACGTAGGTTTTGAAGAAGTGTAGCGACAAGAGTGCTTATGATGAGCGCTGATCTTGCGCTGATTTTAAAATTAGAGCTGCAATTATCGTATAGCTGCAATTGGCCGGACATTTGCGGGGGGAGAGGGCCAAAAAAGACACTTCGACCGGAGTCACAGTCACAAGTTTTCGCAGCCCAGAAGAAGACGTGGATACGAGTACCGGGGCGAGAAGATACATAAAATGCTCCTCGACAAGCAGGAGCAGACTCTCGTCCATCACCTTGATGTACACCAAAATATGAAGCCATCTCCAGTCGCAGCCTGACTGGGAGGAAGGCCTATGAAATCAGTCACTCACCTCAACCTCCAAAACACACTGCGAACTTCTTTTATGAACCAACGATGACAGCTACCTGGAGACCAGTACTCTTGATCTGGAAGACCTCCAACATCGAGCAGCTCCGACAACGTCGCTACGGTCTAGGACATCATCTTCACCGCAGTCGCCAAGGCGCGGGTTGATGGTATGGACTGGAACTTCCTGGAATGGATGGAAGACCGATGATTGTCTTCGTGGACCTCTGACAGAAAGTGAACGCTGACATCGAACAACTCTTAGCCGACCAACCCTAGGAGAATATCCTGCCTTCATGTCGTCGCCTTCTTGGAAACTTCGTACTGCTACAGGATTGGGTGCCACCACATGGAATCGAAGGGCGTTGGAAAAACTCTCGCCTACTTGGAATGGAAGGGCGTTGAGAACCTGAAGAAACGGAATATCCAAGTGTGTCACCTGATTTGAACCTCTCGATTACCGGGTTCGGGCGGAGCTCAACAGGGTGGTCTACAGTGGCGGAGAAATCAACGACCTCGCTGAACTCAGGCACCGAATCACGGTCGCGTGGCAGAATCTCTCGATGGCGTTCGTCCAGAAGGCTGTGGCGGAGTATCATGATAGTGTACAATGTGTTGTTGAATATGATGGTGGAAATGTCGACGATTTTTTTCAGTAGTAGTAGGGAGTGATTTAAGAAGAACTGAACCAAGAAGGGGGAGGGTGGAGGATCGCATGCTACACCTTCTTCCAGCACTTGATATGATGGGGAATCGATATATTTGGGCTATCGTTTTATCCCACACGTTCAGCTGTATAAAAGTGGTTCGCCACTTTTGAGCTTTCCAAGCTCTCGTCGCTAACGTTTTTGAATGCTGTAGAAAGCACAGCTGAAAATATCAAAATAGTCAAGCAATTTCAATAATATGTGCGCTTAGAAAATGAGTCTGATTGGTAGTCTTCGAAAACTTTTGAAATTCACTGGAACGGCTAGCTATAGCAGAATGGAGTCTTTTTTTTGTAATATGTGAGAGTTTCGCAGCATTGGGTCCTCTAACACACCCTTTGATTTCCCTCAATAAAGGATTTCATTCTGGATCTTCTGAAAATTCAGGATGATTCTCCTTGCTTCTGTATTCTCACGCCATTTGGTTCGGACTTGCAAAATAAATTCAAGATTCACGAAGCACAGTCTTGTGCGCTACGGATGCAGCTGCGTGTCCGAGGGCTGGGTTTGGCGCGTGGGCCGTTGGGTTGGCCGTATCCCAGCCTGCTTTCTGACAAGCTGCGAGCTTGCTCGCTCAGCAGTTGTAAGGAGGTAGATGCCGGCCAGCAAACCCAATGCCCTCCTTGGCACGCTCAATCTTCGCCTCCGCACATAAGACTGTGTAATGATTCGGCCCCGCCCCATTATACACCATTGCTTTTCACCCCACAGGATCTGTTGAGAGGCGCTTCAAGAGTTTTTCGCTATCTACGAACTGATTATTGCAGAAGTGCGTGTAGACATGCTAGAGACACTAACAACTGGCGTCGGATTGATTCGAACGCCTGGAAGCTCAATCAACGCGAAATGGTTATTCCTAAACTACGAATGAAGACGTGATTTACCCAACGTGGCAAATCTCTATACCTTACCAAATAGCCCCTGACCAAGCACGCACTGCTCTGTTCAGCCCTCTCGTGTCTTCTAATATCCTGTGCATGTTTTTCTGCAAAAAGAATTCAACTTTGAATCGCTCGTTCTTTATTGGTTCAGTGTCGCTCCCTTACGCTGAGATTTGATTCGAAAAAAAATGTGCGTTCTGATACTGATCTCTGTTTCTCTTCGTATAAGCACACTGTCCCACTATGCATAATCTCTTGCAAACCATCTTGTGACTCATCACTAGGCAACTTTAGAATTGATTATAACTAAATTTAACCAAAACTATATGTAAGAACTATCCACCAGACTCGAGTCTATTACTTCTGCAAATAAAACATTTCCATCGCCAACATTTTCACTTCGATCGGAAAACTTTTATTTTGCCCAATAGCTCAATGTTGTTCTCGTTTGCTAAACAACATCAAAAAGTCCGTAGGAGCTTCACAAGAGGTGAAACCACGCATCTCCTGTCAGCGGTGGAATGGGCTGGTGATTCTTGTGTGGCGACCTGCCTCGGCACTGTAGAGGGTCCTGTGGGTCTCCCGTTTTGCATATATAAACTTCGTTTCCTTTTATCTTACGTGTCTGCAAAACTGCAAAAGGGGTATAAGTCAGTATGTAACACCTTTGAGGGTATCGTCCATCCATTAGTGCACATGGGTGAACACTGCTCTACTACTGTCGCTTCAAAACGACGATAAAAAACTCTTGTGGAAACCTGATCTACAGAGGTTAGGTGCCCTTAGGGTACAGCATCGTGGTGTATGGAATGGCGGTGTCGGTACGACCCCCCCTCTAGAGGAAGGGTCTTGATACGACCTCCCCCACCTAGAAAACGGTCCGGTACAACCCCCACCCCTTCCCCAACGCCTACCTACCACTTTCCTACAAGTTCCCAGCTTCCCACCTGTTTTTCCAAAATTTTCCACATTTTCCAGTTTTTCACCAAAAAGCTTTCATCGAGTGGGGGGGGGATATAGTACACATGAAACAGGAAAAATCACGCGAAAAGTCAACAACCGGGAAAAATTTTTTCCCAACGCGGCAAATTTTTCTCAAAGCCACATAAGACCCCCTCTCCCAACGACGACAAAATGCGAATCCTTCTCAGCGACACAACGATGCTGTACCCTGGGTGGCCTTACCCTCGATATGGTATGCGCTTTTGACTTCGATGCCATTCAGCGCCAGTATGCCATCACTCACCCTGGTTTATCAACGTGGAATAACCATAAGCAAGATCAGGATTAATGTAGTTGTTGCGCCCTGATAGTTCGCCTGGGAAGTGCAGACCTGGTTAATCAGAAAACAAAACAAGTAGGGTCCAACTTCTCTCTTTATAAGACCTCTGCATTACTGTAAACTTGTAAGTTGTAATTTATTCTGCCTACACATAGCTCAAGGTTTAGATATTGCAACATTTAGGTAGGCCTCTGAGGACGACGATTCTGTCGAAACATCAGGTCAATTTCAATAAAGCCTTCCACCTACCAACCTATTTGGAAGAATAAATTACAACTTAAAAGTTCAAAGTAGGTATCTCAGCATCAGGAGGACTCGTACTGCCGTGGGGGGAAAATTTTTGCAAAATGCGATCCCTAGACTTGGTACGACCCCCTTTCCCTATTGCAGCCTACCGTCTTCCAGAGTTTTCCCAGCTTCCTAGCACTTCCTCGGAGGTTTTTTTCGAAAACTCCTCTAGTTTTTC
>MU917297.1:2742-14853 GCA_036418165.1 Cooperia oncophora | reverse complement strand
CGCCTGCCCAGGGTAGCGCAGAATTTATCCTGCCAGGAGTATTGATCCTAGTCGTCTTGGGGGATTTATCGTGCCAACTGCCTTTAAGAAGAAGAGCTTGAAAATGATATCACTTGAGATCTAGAGACTTTCTAGTTATCAGTTTCCTAACCCGGATTATAACCGAAATTTCGCCAAAAAAAAACGTGAGAAAGTATTCAAGAGTAAGCGTCCGCATTCAAAGAAAACGCCGCTTTGCTTTTGTATTTCCACATTCATGATGTTTTTACACAACCTAAAAATCCCATGATCTATACATACTTGTTTCCCCTAACCCTACCGCTTAAACCGACTACATGGGTAGGGTTACGTGACAGGACAATCGCAATATGTCGCGCTGGTGAGTGTTACGATCGAAACACGCACTTTGTGACAGTCTGTGATTGATTATTAGGTTGGCGGGAAAGTTCTGTCATATTTTTTCAAATTAGGCTTTCTTTTTATAGAGAGGCGTACAAGATCAAAATTATACAGCAATGTTATTGCGGGGTTCTTGCCAGTTTTTGAGCACCTCATGGATGCCATCGCTTCACAATGCAGGCCGGCGCGACGCAAAGGACATCATCTCAATTTTGACTTGGGCTCGGGTCGTGGAGGTTTTCTCGTCCAAATAGCGGTTGGGTACGGGAGGCAACTAGCAGTTAGAAGGAGCTGTTCCGGGGCTTCACCGATGCAAGGGAAGAGCCATCCAGCTTGAAGTTTGGCTCGACCTTTATGGACGTAGTGGGCTGCACTATCATGTTGAAGGCGGAGTGCGGACAAATTTTTCCCTCTGCTCGACTATCCGCTCCAGGGCTTCTAGCTGCTTTGCGTACGGATTCATCATTCAGCAGTTTCACAATCCGCAGCTCCCTCAAGCTGAACTCACAGGTACACCCAAACCTCACTTCTTCATCAAAACTGCAGGTTTCCGCTTTGAAGCATTAGCGCCGTGATAGGTTGCCGATAAATGAGGGCATCGTACTCATGAAGCTCCATTATTTTGGCACTGGCAGCTGTCATGCTGGCGCCAGGGTGGTAGAAGAAAAAGTTTGAGGAAGCGCTTGGAGGGGTCGGTGCCGATGGTAGCGGATAACATTCTTGTCCATATTGCAGAAGAAGAAGAAGCAGGAGTCAAGCGAGTGGTACTAATAGAAAGACATATAGATGCTCACATTACCGGCTACCCCTCTTCAGGTAATAGGTAAGTGTTTTAAGTTCAAAAAGTATGACAGAACTCTCCCGCAAACCTAATACTTTACGCAGAACTGAGTGGAGAATTGAGTGGGCGGTGCTACCGCAAAAAACTTACCTCGTCATATAACTTTCTCAGCTCAGCACAAAACTGCTTGTCGTCATGATCTTCGCTGACAAATGGAATGTGTGAAAGTCTGTGCTCTTCATCTGCCTGCAAAATAAACGCTCCTATTTAAACACTATGAAAGTGTAGAGTGATAACACCGTCCTCAGAGAAAAAGAGAACCCAAGAAAAGTTAATCCTAAGATTATAGTTAATCTTCTATTAATCACACCAATCCTGAGATTATCCTTCTTCTTAAGATTGAAATCGGCTTACTCTGATGTTGCACTCTGTATGCACCCAATATGCCGTTCTTGGACGAAGCTCGAGCGCTGGCAGAAAACGAACACCACACCGCTGCGCGTTCATATTTCGGCAGTCAGTAATCTGAAACTCGGCAGAATACATTTTTTACTCTCAATAATTCAACATGAGAACTTAAAGAGTAATTTCAGCGTCAAAGCTAGTTATCTCATGGACACATGTTTCAGCGAATGTCATATAATTAGATTCATGCACTATGCAACCCTATTTTCGATGGGTCTTAAGCGAAGATATTCGGGTAAACTGTTGACAATGTTCTGAGTCAGGGTGCGCTCCATAACCCGGAGATAAGGAGGGCGTGAATGCGTACTTCATTTGAGCATAGCACGGGATGGGCTTTTCGTAGGATATTTCTATTCCAAAAACACTGTAATCCAGCCTCGTGGGCATGATTAAAAGTGTCTCAAAACAATCACACCAAATACGCAGCCGCCGCCACATTCAAACAAAGTACGCAGCCACGCCCACCTCATCCCTAGGGCATCGAGTGTGCACGGTTGCCGAAGATTTGCCTTTAGATCCTCATCGTTGCAATCTTGTTCAAAAGGATGTACAAAATTGATGGTCTGGTCCTAGACAAAATTTCACAGAAAGTCCCGGCGCTGATTTATCCTCTTGTGGTATGCGCTCAACATCCCATTTCTATTCAAAACCAGAACATTAGCGGCTTTTCGGATGTGGTTAGGCTCAATGACTTGCTGTGTCCAGCCGTGGGGTCACTAAAAAAAAACTAGTTGCGAGCGAAGCAGTGGAAGTTTCAAATGCACTCTCTACCCCGTCTGTGAATTGCGTCCCAGACTTGCTTTGCTCTTTGTTTTCTCGCACTTATTCTCCTCCTTTCAACAGTACGCATCACGACTGCTCATCCTTGTTCCCGAGTCCAAACTGTGTAAGCAACAAAATGTTATCAATAGAGCGCCTGGAAAAAGTACCTTGAAATGTGTGATGAATTCGCTCATGTCATCTGGCTCAAGATATAGCTCTCCAGGCGTAGAGTCATCATATGTGTGATAACGACGGATTGGAAGTTTCTTGATAACTCTAAGAAAGTTGGGCTGAAACGAATATAAATATCCAAGCGAATACAATTACACAAAAAAACATGGTATCCAACTTTAAGAAGCAGAACTAAGCAAATCATAAGAAAACGTTGTTAGCTATCAGGAAAGGGAAAATCCAACAAATTTGAATCCAACATCCTTTCAGAAGGCCTTACCGCTTCCTCTTTCTTGAGCCTTTCATTATAGTCCTTTATCACATTGAAATACACTTCCATTACTCTTCGGCCGCACTTCTTCAAAAACGCCTCATCTAGTAGTCGCTCATCCTAGAAATATGATCATTCAACGTTCTGCAGATTGAGCAAACAGGCGGGTGTATCAGACGAGATGGGTTTGGCGCGGTGCCAAACCTATTTCCCCCACCATTTATCAAAGCGATGGTATCATATCGTTCATACCAGTCGTTTTCCCCAAATTGTTGTCACTTAATCGCTCCAACAATTGCAGGAGAGCGAGTTTGGCACTGTGCCGCACGCATTCTGCCTGACACGCCCCTTCATCCGCAGCGAACAAGACTGTAAGGAACAGCGCAATCCACCTCGAACTCGTCGTCACTTCCCAAACATAGAAGCGATTCATCAAGTAATGACGAGTCACAATCCAAGTCAGACAACGCCTCGTCAACTTCCATTTTATTTTTCTCATTTTCCAAAGCTTCGAGTTCCTGCAAAAGGTTTAATGATGATGGATTCAGGTGCTGAAAGTAAATTTTCACTACACAAAAAGTACTGTAAGTAGTCCGCAGCAGTCCTATGCCTGCATACTCTTTCAGCTATGGTCAAAGAAGTGAATGGTCCGACCCTGATTTGGACTCTTTGCGCATTAAATGGAGGCAAAAAATTACACAACAGCCATATTCACGCCCTCCTCCTTTCAGCGCTCTCTGATCGAAGTTCCTCCCAAGCCAACCAAACCAACATTGAATACGACCCCCTTCGGTGATGAGCTTCCACCCCAAGCATGATTCAGGCTAACTCCCAAAACGGCCTCAGTCACTCTTTATACATACTCATATCTTGGAGATGAAGTGGGCGTGGCTGCGTACTTCGCATGGTTCGTAGCAATGTAAGTGTTTTCGTGCCACATTGCCATTTCGGGACAATTATAGCCATGACCTTTGTCCCACGCAAGATAGGATGGCAGCTACCTCAATTCATAATATCCTACGAGGAACGCATTCTACGCCATTTTCCCACTATGCACGCATCCACGCCCTTCCCATCTCTGGGATACGGATCTTATGGAAGCTACGTTTGACAGATCTTCAATAAAATTCTTGAAAAACAGACCTTTCTCTTTTTCGTCAACGACAGGGGTGTTTTGCGCTTTCGTCGGTTGCTCGACGGCTCATCAGCAGCAACCGTCAGCCGGCTTGCCGAATTAGGCGAACTGACAGTCATCGGTGACGGCTGTAAAGAAAAAGCTAAAGAACAAGCCATTGGAAGTAAGTTCAGGGCCAGTAATTTCAAGGTGTTGACAAAAGTCCGTCAGTAAACCCACCGGATCCAAGAACGTCAAGGAAAACCGGAATACTCTTTTTTTTCCTCTACAGTTTCACTCTAGCTTATTCGCTATCAAAGGAAGAACCAACCACGGAAGAAAAGAGACATTAAAAACAAGATATGAACACAAAGCATTATATAAGAACGCTGAAGCTAAAGACTCTCCTATTCTGTCAACAAATCTCATGGTGCTGACACAATCTCGAGAAGAGAGCAGTCGTTGCTATTACACTGATAAGACTGTTTGTCAAAGTAGTAAAGTTATGGCACAGTATGATTGAGGGTTCAAACAGCGAGGTAATTCACTTGTTAAAATGCTGTGTGTTCTGTGGACGCCGTTTGTATGGGAAATCCTAGATAGCTAGATGGAGAAGCTCTTATTAAGAAGTCGTAGAAAGGAAGAACGTGCTAAAATAAATTCATCCGTATCGACTTGAAGATCGGAAAATCACGACTTTTGTGAACTGCTGATTAAGGCCGTGGTCCATGCTTCGAAAGTTATGACAACGATTCCGAGTGATGGAGCCGCGTTTAAGAGGTGCGTTTTCAAGCTCCTGGGTCAACAGCTCAAAATTAATTCAGTATTCATCTTATTTACTTTCTTATTAATCATGTGATGAATTAGGGTGTTCTCGAAAAACTCGTTGAGGTCCGGCATTTGATCGGATAGCCTCATGACTCGATTCCCATCTTACAGCTCTGAAGAAAACGACATCGTCGAAAAGTTACTTGCTCCTGTAGATTGCCAACCCGGTGTGGAGTTTAAGCTGAAAAAAATGCTACTGTTACGATGCCGAGGTTCATCGAGAGTCGTGGTGGCAACCTTTTTATCTTTCCCACTACAAACAAAACAAATAGATAGCGCATGAACGCATCCTCCCGGTCAGCTGAAGATGCGGGGTTGATTTCCACCTGGGGTCCGAATTTTGCCCATAAATAAACGTTCTTGTGGATACGAAACAAAGTTCAACAGGGCAGTCGTCAAAGGGAGTTTATAAAAATTTCAACTATAGACCTACAAGTAAAAATGATAATTACCACAAGAATGCTGAGTTTTGGGCAAAAGTCGTGCTCCAGGCGGGAGTCGAACCCGCACCACACGCTTTCCGGGCGAGTTGTCGCTATCCGCTACGGCCACCAGGGCGCTTCTACCCTCTCAGGTTAACACGTTGACGACGAGCCATTTTTCCCATGACTTGCGCCTGGGACGGCACATTTTTCTACACTGAAACTTAGTAATTTCCAAATAAATGAATTACTACGACCAAAATGTATCGAGAAATGCAAGAGACGAGTATAGCAATCTCGAATCTTTGACACAATTTAGCTCTTATTGCTCCAATCTTCCGAAATCAGGCCATTTTTACCAAATTCTTCCTCTGGAAGACAGAATTGAAAATTTTGTCTCCCAGAGGATTTGATCTCCTAAAGAACAATATCGGGCAAAAATTTCCCTTTCGGGAGGCTCCAAAATTATTGTTTCTTTAATCGCCTGAATTTTTGTGAGAAAATAAGTAATGAGTGAGACAGCACACCAACTCTGGGCTCGTAAAGTTATAAACAGCAGGACCTACGTTAATTATGACATGAGCTGGGGGAGCACAATTTTAAACAAAGGTGAGAATGGACCGCCGGTGTAAAAGAGTCCCTGTGCAACCCTCGTAACTTCCGGAGAGAAGGGTACAACAAATGTTGTGTGAAACGAATAGGAGTGCGTACTGGTCCGCTGGGAGGAGGGGTTCGGTAATTGGTCTCGTTGGGAGTGGGTGGGTGCGTATGGATACTTTGAGGTGAGAAGAATTTACCTGGTTTCACGGGGTTTATACACATACTCAATACCGCGTTGATTGGCTTTTCATAAATTCTTTTCTTTTGGGTCCGGTCCACCAATTTTGGGGACGGGAAATTTCTTCGGTCAACACCTGGGCTATTCTGCTGGAACCACTGATTACGGATATAAATATTTTCAAACGCCAGGTGGGTGCCGTCTTCTTCAAAACTGTGGACCACAGATCATTGTAATCTTTTGCTTCTTGGCCAATGTAGCGTTTAAGGGCTTTGACAGTGTATGGTATCTGAGATTAACCTTGTAGAGTGACAGTTCCTTCTGGAGTGGGAGTTTTGAGCAGATGTTTCTCCAGACATTTTGGCGCGGACATCGTTCACTTACGTGACAGACTTGCTAAGTGATTTGATGATAAACTGTACTGGTTCGATATACTGAGGGTCAGGCCTCTTAGTGGTTCAGACTGTCTACATACAAAAGAGTTTCCGCGAAGATAAAATTTTCTGCTCAGCTGAAAATTATTACAGTGATCGCGACAGCCAGTAAAAACTTTGGTACACCCGAGTAGCGTCCTGCGCCTTGGTGGCTCGCAAGACGCGATGAAGTGCCGGGCAGTCCGGGGCTATAGTATTTACGCAGCCTAGTCGTCGAATGACACGATCTTTTACCAGTATGAGAGTTTCTCTATGCCCATGACACTTATGATTGAATAGGAGAGTCCGTGCTAAGTGTTGCAGAGCACAACTTGTCGGGTTGCCAGGTTCGCTGCTCAGCATTTGTACTCTCTAGGTTTTAGAGCTAAGTAATTAAGTAGCACTCCGATATAAGATACCAGTCATTTTGTTCGCTGAGTCATTTTGGTAAGTAGAGTATTTTGCGACTTTTTGATTCCAGGTGTTTGTTACAGCTCCCATTTTGAGAGACAGACTGAATGTTCGCCTCTATATGTACTGCCCTATAACGGGCTGTCGGGTGATCGACGCAAAAAAGGTTCTCCAGGACAGAGCAAGCTCGATGGATTTTAAGCTTATGTTGGATCCCCCACTTTACAGGAGCTGCAACAAATGAAGTGTTTTAAACTACAAGATTTCTTTTTGAGGATTACATAACGCCAGCCAAGTTGAACACAGAGTGTACAATCCGCGCGGGTTTTGTGGGAACAAGGACAGAGTTTAGTCTAAATAAATAACAGAAGCATCGAGGCGTATACGCCATACGAGAACCTGTCGGCAAAAGCGCGTCGTCTCGGGCTTTGGCGAAGTACCACTCGCCCGGGATACCAGCCGCGTCTGACAGAGACTTTATACGGGCGTACGGCTGGGACCGGCTCAAAACCGTTAAACGTGTTGAAGTATGTGAAGGGCTACGGACATAAACGGCCGTTAGGCTGACCTGTTGACCTTTCCTGCTGAGAGGGTAAAAGCGGCCCTGGTGGCGTAACGGATAGCACTCGCCCGGAAAGCGTGAGGTGCGGGTTCGACTCCCGCCTGGGGCACGACTTTTGCCCACAACTCAGCATTCTTGTGATAACATTCGGAACGCGTACTGCGGCGTTAAACAGCAGTTATCATAACAAAACAGCTTCGAAAATATAGTGACATATTAGAGTAAACAGTGGAGATGCAATAGTAAGCGTCCCCATCGCTCTTACCTAGCGTGCGATTCGGGGGTCAAATGCCAGATCGGCTCTCGCCCGCGCCGACTAACCCTGCCTGCAGGAAGTGGTCCCAGTCGTCTGGAAGGATAAAAACACTGCCTTTCACACTAATAGCCCCGCGAGCTATCTTGTAAGCCATGTCGCACTCAATGTGTCTCAACGATTCTGAATGAGAGGGAATGCGTTATCCTTCGCATTGAAATAAAGTGACTATTTAGCGACCTCAGAGTCAAATAATCTAGTTATATTCACTCCTAGAGCATTGGATTAAATTTACCTACAAAGTCGTTCCACAATTCTGTTGTCCGCTGCGGATGATGAGGTATGTTAGTAAAGCTGCTTTGAGCGTAGCTAGCCTGTTCTCCACCACTAATTGAAGCAGGTAAGCGACAACAGTTAGGGGAAAACGACTGATACGAACGATGCGGGACGCTTGCTCGCTTCAACAATTGGTGAGAACGGGTCTGGCTCCGCGCTAAACCCATCCTTCCTGACACGCCCCATCATCCGCAGCGAGCAAGACTATATTTCAAGTAAACACAGCAACAATCCATCACGGCGCTGCATTCTGTTTTCGATAAGATTTTGTCAACCAACCTAGGTACCTTTTTTCTAAAAGTTCTTGCTCAACCTTCACAAGCGTTTACAAGTTTTACCAGAGTGAGACACGTCGATAAACAGCGCCATCCATCACTATGTCGAGATGAACAACTCGACATGCTTCTTAAGGGGGGGGGGGAAGGACAGGCATCGTGTCGACTAAGATCCCTGTAAAGCAGTGTTATAAAAAGGAGCATAGTGTGAAAAAAACTATCAATAAGCCGTGCCGATGAAGCGCCCAGCACTCTATCATAGAAATGTAACACGAACAATGCCAACAACGGAGTTTCTGTGAACGAGAAGACCTTTCGCTAATCTATCTAAATGTCAATAAATGATATGCCATATTACCACTAGAACGCTGTTATCGATCAAAGAAAAACACAGCGTAACCATGGCACTCGGACTGCTTAAACTGGACAAACATGAAGACATCACAGCAAAAAAAAGTGAAATGAGCTGCTGCAGGCGGTCGTAAACTCATAATACTACTGACAGGGGAATAACATAATTTGCAGGAAATTACATTCATTCAACAAAGCAAACGTCTGACAAGGGAGGTGTTTCAGGTCATGGCGCGCTTTTTGGAAATGGTTTGTTGCTTGTTGTAGGGGTCCATACAAGGGTCACAAAATGGGTTTCATTTTTGCTATGCGTTTCTGGGTAGGTCAAAACTGAGTGAAAAGAATTTGACAAGAATGGGCGGTTTTAACAACCTTAATGGGCTCCTTCTGCTTGTAACTTCGAGCATGCATAGTTTATGAGGTGGTCACTAATTAGGCCTCAAAATAGATTCGATTAAAGTCAAAATGTAAGTATCATGTGGTAACACACTTGGCATGCACCGACGCAAGAGTGATGTTTCTGTCAGCGAACCCCCGCGGCCACTGTTAGCGGATGGAGCAGTGGAAAACGCGACGGGTTCTGGATAGCACAGCAAGGGGAACTTTGTGGATCGGATCCTCCTCGCGGAAAATGTTTTGCATTTTTCAGCTTTCCATTCATTCGCGTGCCTGTGCCCGGCATTTCCTATGTGTCCTGGCCGTTGGAAATAAGTCAAGATTTATGCCATTTTTTTGATAGCATATTCTTGTCGCCACATTTGTGGCCTGGATAAAGCGTGCCTTGCTGCCGCTTCTTAGCTCATGTCAGAAGGGTTATTGCAATGAAATACCATCACATTTATGTTCAGCGGGTTGGTTACCCCTGGGGGACTAAGTTCTAGCCAAATCTGAGGGAAAATGATGCATTCCGCACGAACAAGTGAGCCAGGTATTGTTTTTTTGCAAAAAGACATGAATGAAGGGTTATTTCAGCGTAGCAAAGACCCAGGTCCCATCACCACTGATTGCTAGCGGTGAGTATTGGCCTATCATCCAGGTGACATACTTAACCCCGTTTTTTCGAAGCCTGAATCAGAAACCTCGGTGTCCTCCAAGGTGGTTCGTTTCTTAGGGTCTTGTTTTGACCCTTTCCTGAACACGAATATAGAATCTATATATCGCTCCACCGAAGAGAGTGTGATCGTCTGCGCTACAGGTATGGCACTGCGCCAGCCCCACCTGCCCAAGCAAGAAAAACAGTGAAGCGGAAAATCTCTAATTAACTCGCGGCTTAGAGAATGCGTTCGCAAAATTCTTGAAATGAGTGAAAAGGTTAACAGAAGCCACGCTGAGAGCTCGGTGTGGTACTGTTCAGCTTGAAGGAGTCATTTTGCACTCCACCTTATTCCTCTAGCTGGCCAATATTAGCCTCACTTTGAACCAGCTTGCAGACACCTATAAAGCTGTAAAATTGTTCGAGTGGACCAATTTGGAACACAGGAATGCAGCTCTCGCCACAATATGACATCTTCAAGATAAGGTGAGTACCATTTGGTGCCTCTCCCATCAAGCCGAATCGCCCCGCAGTCAAAGCAATTTGTTATTTTTAGCCCTAGGAGATGTTATTTTTAGCCCTAGGAGAAATCTGCAACCTGTGCTAACCACCAAGATTCCTCGCAAAGGCTCAAAGCTTAAAATTAACGTTGTGCAAAAATCCATAGCAACATATCCTATGTTGTACATACGCCGAATGAGTCCAAAAAGAACTCAACACAGTGTATGACAATCCATACCAAAAAACCCTCCACAAGCACCTGCTCAAATAACTAATACATTACAAATGCAAACAAGATTTTGTGGGAGCTTTCAAAAATTATCTAGAGAAATTTCGGACTTGTTCCGCTGATAACGACGTAAGGAGAGTCCATGAGATAGCTGCAGAAACACTAAAGAACACCGCTAAATAGAGAACATCCTATTCTAACAAATGCAATCAGTAGCATTCAGACATCGTTAATTCAAAACTTGAAAGTTAACCCTAAAAAGTTAAATATGGATTCGAAAAATAAAGAAATGCCCTGGAAAAAGTGGAAGAAATAGACACGAAAAATGAAAAGATCGAACAAATTTTGTTCCTTGCCGCCAAACACGATATGAATTGTTTTGGCGGGAAAGAACACGTTAAGAGGCGGCGAGTGACCGCCGCGTCGCGACAACGCGACCGGTGGTCCATCCGGGCCAAGCCGTGTTCACTATTACTAGTAAGAATTTTGATTTGAATGGATCGATTCGTTACAATTACTAACAGTACTCCACTCGAAGCGATCGATAAAACGACAGGGCGGTCAACGGGGGGCAGTGATGGAAACGCTCGCGTACGAGTGAGCGATCGCACGATTATATTCAGTTTGAATAGCCATTCATCAATCCCTTTAAATCGGTCGCATAACGATCGTTAGGCTCTGCAGGGCTTAAATTCGCTTTTTGGCCCATAAAACTTACCAAATAACAGCTTTTGGTTATTACTACGAATATCCTGCCTAAATCACTTTTGCGAAATAGATATCTAACAGCGCTATATTTCTGAACTCTTCAACTATTGAAATAATTCCTTCTTTTTGGATAGCTTTTCCCTGAATTACCCAAAAAAGTCAATGAGACAGAGATCATAGATTATAGCAAGCTACTGGTAGCAGGCAACCCTCTAGAGAGAATGAGGATATGATGCGATCGGAACCTGAGTACAGATCCCAAAAGGTAGAATCTCTTTCTTGTACACAGGAGTAGTTCGCTCCTTTAACTGCTTGCTTTACCCACTTTCGCGGTTTTAGGTGACTAGGACCGTCATAAGCCGAAATTACGGTCTTGCTCGCTGCGGATGATGGGCGTGTAAGGGGAAGGGGTTGGCACGGCGCCAGCGGTCTACGAGCAACTAGAGCCCAATCCTTTTGACGACGTTTCTTTTTCCCAAGTTTCTTTTTTCCTCAGCGCTCTCACGTCTGCATGGTGCTTTGTGACTGGCCTTCCACTTACCAACTAATCACGCATATTAAGCGGCTAATCAACCCCACCCCTTCTCTTTGGAAAAAAAAACTAATCACTTGGTTCGCAACGTATTTTTTGCACCTATCCATGCCCTGGCAGCCGCTTTCCTTGTTTCTCTGTGCTCTGGCCTTTCGCAGCAGGACCACAACCAAAGTTTTAGTTGTCACGTAACCTAATTACTGTCGCTTACCCACTTCAACAAATGGTGGGAGGACGGACTCGCGTCGCGCCAAACCAGCCTCTCTCACACTCCTCCCTCACGATCCTCAGCGGACAAGACTGTACGCCACGCCGTAGAAGGGGCATGTGACAAGATACTCGTAATAAGCCGCTGGAGGGCGTCACGTGTAACGTCGCGTCTGCGAATGACGATGTTTATGCACTCAGATGGTCACAGCAGACCGGAATTTCCACGATGTCGTAGTCTACGTGAAACCGGAGCTTCCATCAAGAGGCTTATACGAATCAAGAGAACGTTGCACGGGAGGGAAGCGA
>MU917295.1:10913-21317 GCA_036418165.1 Cooperia oncophora | reverse complement strand
CCAGTTCCTTTGGGTATCTTTGAAGTTGGGAACTTTTTCCCCTCGACGACCGCTTTCGATGGTTGAGGAAGGTTTTCTCGAAGTTGTGCGGCTAGAGTTTTTCTTCAAAGCGCTTGTAATGATTAATCATTTCGGTGGAAGTGGTGGTGCCGGTGTAGCGGCTAAAGTCTGTTGTTGCGATTTCGTTTTTACGACATACACTGCAGCTGAGGTCAGTAGCTCTCCTCTTGGGCAGCCCTCCACTTCTCGTTTGCTCGAATATTCGTTTCGGATAATTGTCGATTTTCCTTGCAATATGAAATTCAATCGCTCGTTTTTAGGATTACTCCAGTAAAGTAGATCATAAGGGTCATGGGGTTCGCTTTAGTCGCTCACTTGGGTTGAGCCATTTACTTAAAGGCAGTTGGCACGATGGTTTCCTACTTAGCCTAAAATGCTAGTAGGGCGCTGTATAGTGGGGAAATGGCGAAAGAACGGAGTGAAACGGTCAAAATCCTGCGAAGAAAAAAGCCTCCGTTCTCAGTGACTTGAAAATCGATTTCGGACGAGTTTCCCGTAGGCATCTTACCAATCACCGCTACCGAAGATACGGCTGCATATGTGTACCCATGTATGCATGCAGCATCACGCTTCATACCAATCCCTTCGCTTCATAATTTGCTTAGCAAATGAATGAATACGAGCGTCAGGAACGGTCGTCCATTTGTGGGCGGGCGGGCGTGGCGGGCGTTTGGGACGTAAAGTTGTGGCTTGATAGGGCCCTTATAAGGGCACCTTCCTCGGGGAAACCGCTATGCAGCGCCTGCCCAGGGTCGCGGAATTCTATCCTGCCAGGAGTATTGATCCTAGTCGTCTTGGGGGATTTATCGTGCCAACTGCCTTTAACTTCGGTGCATTTTGTGAAGTATACGGTGACTGTGAAGACGATCGGGAGTGTTCAGTTGCTGGGGAAGGTGTTGTGTTTAGAATAGCGGTAAATTCTTGATTGTTGGTTTTTTTGGTAGATAGCTGAGATCCATATCCGCGAAATGTGGTGGGCGTGACCGCGTAATTCTTTCGAACGTGGGAAAGGCTGCTCGCTTGAGGAGATATTGTTGTATAAGGACGATAAGGGATGTATTTGGCCTGGGGAAAAGCTTATATTCATGTCGCTGTCCATCGCAAATTAGTATAATAGTTGCCTCACATGAAAATATCCCGCGGAAAAGGCATTTAACGCCATGTTCAAATGAAGCACGCAGCTATGCTAATCTCCGGGATATGGAGCGTAGTTGATGCCGTAGGAATCAGTTGGGGCGGTGTCAGTGGGTTTGAATGAGCGCCTCCCAGCTGCATTTTCTAGCAGTACTGGTTTATTCAAAACAAAATAATGAGTCTCAGAAAATTCCGCGGGTGGGCTCATTCCATCCCTCCTGGCATCGTCCCGACTGACTGACACTGCATCAACATGACCTTGTCCAACGAGGGATACTGAGGGTAGTATGGGGAGGAAGACAAAGGTGAGGTGTCGTACTGAGGAAATTCTCCTCGACTTACCATGGGCTTCTCTGCCTCATTAAGGAGACTGAGGAATGCATTTATGGTACTATGGTAGTCTCCAGGTCTAGGTTTTAAAGGCAGTTGGCACGATGATTTGGTGCTCGGCCTAAAATGCTAGTAGGGTGCTATAAAGTGGGGAAATGGCGAAAGAACGGAGTGAAACGGTCGAAATCCTGCGAAGAAAGAGCCTTCCGTTCTCAATGTGTTAAATCAATTTTGGACGAGTTTTCTGTAGGCATCTTGCCAATCACCGCTACCGAAGATACGGCTGCATATGTGTACTCATATGTCCATGCAGCATCACGGACGTTTCATACCAATTCCTTCGCTTCATAATTTGCTTAGCAAATAAATCGATTTGAGCGTCAGAAATGGTCGTCCATTTGTGGCGGGTGGCGTTGGCGGGCGTTTGGCGTTCAGATGTTGTGGCTTGATAGGGCCCTTATAAGGGCACCTCCCTGGAAAAGGCATTATGCAGCGCCTGCTCAGGGTCGCGGAATTCCGTCCTGCCAGGCGTATTAGTCCTGCTCGTCTTGGAGGATTTATCGTGCCAACTGCCCTTTAAAGGCAATGGCAGGCCCGTCTAATTGCTGCCTTCTTTTCGGTTTCCCTGTTCCTGATGTACAATATTCCCTTTTTCTTTTTCGTTTCCTCTCACTCGCTGGCCGTATCTGGGAAGTATTATCCTCACATAATTTCGTGTCTTGGTTAGACAGCGTTCAGACTTCGCGACGACAGAGCTTCGGTCGCGCATTCGACGCGATCAATGCGCATGCTTTTCGATGCATTTGTCGCGATCGAACGCGGAGACCGAAGCCCCCGCCTCAACGCCTGCCCTTATGGCAAAGCAGTGAGCTGATGTACCGCGAAAGGTGGGGTTGGTGGCGGGGTCACTCCGTTTGTGTAAGACAGGTATTCTCTCCACTCGTGTGATGATAGCGTCTCTTCGCTTTAGAACCCTTGTGGCTCTTTGAAAGTTGTTGCATCTATTTGCAGTTCTGTAAGCTGTTAGGTAAAGGGAGAGGCGACGCTGAGGCTGAACTATTTCTTATAGCTGTCTTTCGGAAATTCTCCCTAACGTCAGAACATATCCCGACGGACCGTATTGTTCTAGCGCCGTGGGGGAGAGGGGGGGGGAGCCACACTGCTGTCAAAACGACTTCTTACCTTCGCCCTTTCGAAGTATGCATTATGCGATGTAATAGTGAAGCATGCGCTGTTATGCGGGGAGGGCGTGGGACGAAATTCCGCGTTTTTGATAGATCCGTTCGTTATTAGTTTACCAACAGGTCAGTGAGCAATCTTGGTTACAAAGAAATTATCTATTCATGATCGTTTTGATCTCATCGCGCAACGAAATGCCCCTCCCCATTCGTCCCTTTTTCAAGATCCGGTCGCGGTCATCTACTCCTGTCACGTGGCCGCCTTCTCCGTTCCCCTCTTCCTTTCTTCGCTTTCTATAACAAGATTGCCACTCACCTCAAACAAAGGCAACCCCCTTATTCCTGCTTTTTTTCGAGGAACTCTGCCCACGGATTGGAATTCTTTGTTGCAAATGTTGCGTTCGCTCACTAACTTTTTTTATGTGCATATTGCCGCCAGATGCTAGTGGTCGAAGAGAATGTCATTCTCTCCCAATAAATTTCAGGGTTTCCGGGACAAAATGGGTGACCATTTTGTTATTCCTCTTTTTCCCCCTCTGAAAAAGTTCGATGCATACTGGAAAGGGTTAGAATTGAACAGCAGACATGCGATATATGAGTTTGAACGTTTTGATAATTGAGCTAACCGGTACTCGGCGCTGTTTGGCTTGGGGGGGGGGAGGGGTGTTGCAAGAGAAGGGCATTTCTCACTTCCATTAGTCCCTTTTCTTATTTCATGTTAATTAACAGCTGTCACCAAAGTGAGACTTGTAAACGCTTGAGAAGCTGCGGAATGGTGCAAATAAGCAACCTTGGCTAAAGAACATCTCAAAGTGGTTTGTAGAAGGTTCGCTGAGCACTCCACCCCCCCCCCCCCCCCCTCCCTTTGCTGGCCCCACCTCCGTTGTTGGGGAGACCTGGTGCGAATCGAGAATGACCCAGCTCACTTTCCCCAGTACGGCCGCCTTCAACCCAACCCAACCCAGTAATGCCCTCCGGTGAGATTTCTGGGATTTGACAGAACTCTTCGTGTTGTGGTACCAAATGTCACTTCAGCCTCTTGTGCCACTTAGTGGGAATGTAATTTTTAGTTGGGTTTCTCTTGGAGGGTTTTTTTCCGCAAATCCAAAAATATTCTGACTCAATGAGTTTCTGAAGGCAAACTTCTGCCAAAATTCGGCTTTCCACCAGTGGCTTACCTTTCCTATCGAACCCATACTCGACAAGCGGGACGGAAGTGGTGAGGCGGCAGCAAGGTCGGCGTTATCAGCCAGCACGAGTTTTGAGATGAATTCGAGTGACATCTGGACCGACACCCAGCAAAGGCTAACCGAGGCCTTCGCAACCCTTAGCTGCTTTTTTTTGAACTGGACCGGATCTCAGTTGTTTTGTGTACTGCGAGATTGTAAGATGAAACACGTCTTCAGGGGTCCACAGTTCTACTATTTGAGCGGAAAAGTCTGCTGCCCACACAAAAGTGCTAGCATAGTCATAAAAGGAGTTTTTGTGTAACGGCCATCTGGACCTCGCAGAGTCGTGGCAGCTTAAATAAAGGACAAATGATGAAATCATCAGTGTTCTTATCCTCCCAGACGAGTCTGTACCAATTTACCGTCTCAGGAGTGTCGAACGCTAGATTGGCCTAGGCGACTAGAAGCGCCGGGATTTGACGCCCGGACGGGCGTGGCGCAGCGGTTTAGCGTGCATTTGTCACTACACGCACTCCGTGGCTAATTACCGATTCAAAAATGCAACATTATTGAATGGAAGCCGCAGCTTGTGGCGCATATCAAAAAAAACTGATTGCTGCAAAAATCCTATTTAATCGATGATCCTTCCTATATTTAACGAGTTCATTCACATTAATTTTTCAAATGGACTCAAATAGTGTTCAGTACGATATCCCTCGACGGAGGGTCATCGGTCGACTCCCGCTGGCTAAGAGAGTTTCTCTGACGTACCGCCCTCCCTTTCCGCTGACACCTACCTACCGATTTCCCATATTTTCCAGTCTTTCAGCCAAAAAATTTCCGTCGAGGGGGATAGTATAATACAGAAAACAGGGAAATCACGAAAAGTTAGCAACCGGGAAAAATTTTCTTTAGGGCGGCAAATTTCTCTCTAAGTCACATACGAATCTCCCGCCTGCTTCAACAAGCGACGCATACGACCCCCCGCCCCCGCCTAGCCCAGACGGCCAGGTATATGAGCCTCTCATGTGTTTCAACAACGAGTGATGTTGGTGTAGCCTGTGCCCACACCTGCTGCTCATACAAAAGAATACGTAACAGACTTCGTCAAATCCCGAGCAGTAGCACTACAGAACACTTGTTTATGGGGTTTTGAGGTTAAAGCGCAAGTGATAGTTATTGATTGATGACCTCTGACATCGAAGCAGAGCAGTTGTCTCGTACGTTGTGATATTTGGGCGGCTGCAAGAGCGGTTTCGTGTGCGTGCCAATATCGCGAGTCACAGGCTACCCGTCACTGACCTTTTTAATGGTCCGTTAAGCGCTTCCCAGGACAACATCGAGGTGATTTAAATGTTTCCATAGGTTACTGTAATTCAAAGGAGGTCTTCTCTTGTCTTTGTCAAAGCTCGTAAATGACCTTTGTGGCATAGATTTGTAAGATGATTCATCAGTTTGAATGATTCTCATGTGGAATTCTTCCGACATGATGACGCCCATGGCCACCGGCCCCGATTCAGCGTTGTCATAGGGTGTTACGGCTATTTCTAAACATTCGAGCGTTTTCTACTTGAAACGGAATCCATAACCCTTTTTCTATCCAGACGTAGGATTGATTGCTCTTGAACAGGTCGTACTAGTTGACGCAGTTAGTTGCCCAGACAATTGATGACCCTTGCTCGATCAAAGAGGGAGAGTATGTCCCTGGGGAGCTGAGAGCTGCCCCCTCGTTCCAGGAGATATGAGCTGTTCTCTTTCACACGTTGGCTCCCTTCTTATCAGCTTACAATTTGCTCTCTGTTGCAGTAGGCAATCATTCGTTGTAAAGTAGTGTAATCGATCTTTAGGAATCTTTTTCTGTAAATTATCCATAGGCACGTCTAAGTATTGAGTTGTATTTTTGCAGGCAGTCACCCTAGGCTTTGGTATCGCCGTCTCGGGTGGTCGCGATAATCCACATTTCACCTCTGGCGACCCAGCTGTTGTGATCTCGGACGTCGTGCCAAACGGACCGGCCTGGGGACTGCTTCAGTAAGTTTCTTTATTTTTTTCTGCTTTTCAAATTTCCTAATTTTGAATCATGTTTTTTTCATTTTTCAATTTTATAGTTTTTTTTCTGATTGCTGGGAGAGAAAAGAAATATTGAGCTTGGTCGAGCTTCTTGGCGTGTGGAGATGAACATCCAATATATCACTATAGTTGCAAAAAACATGAGCCGAAGTCTGACATTTAGCTGGAGTAATCAATAATTTGTCTGCACTTGCCGTTTCCTACGAAGCTTCTCTCATTTTCCTGGGAACATTTCGTACAGGTCCCGTCGTACGGCGGGTCGTACTTGTCGCTGTTGGAAGGATTGTCGTTTCCGACCTAGAATTTTTTCTGTCTGTTGATTTTTTCCGTCGTGCGTGCTATACTTCGCGCCCCGTTGATCGGCGACGCCACGAAGCTTCGACTTCTTATTGTTGATTGGAGGTGCCTATCTCTCCTCCCGTCCGCTCGAGGGCAAAATTTTGGGAACATACCCAAGGTGAGAACGCTAGCATTTTGTCCAACTTTACTGGGAGGGGGGGGGACACTTCTGCATGACATGCACCAAAGCTCAAGGTGGCAGAGTGCGTAGAAGACGCAAGATGAAATATTCCCGAGAAGTCTCATTATAAGTAAAGATCTAGAGTATCTCTTTATCTCACCACTTAAGTTTTTATTGTGCGCTACATGAGCGGTATCTTTTTCACTGCACCCCCCCCCTTTCACTCCCCCTGCGTTCTGGCAACAGTGGAAGGTCCATGTGCAATTGTCGAGGTTAGCTTAATAGGGTGAATCGAGCGCAATAAAACCCTTCACATCTCTAGACCTTATTTTTGGGATAACTTCTGCACCAGTCCACAATTTTTTGTGATGTCTTCTGGAGCTTCTTCTGGCTACAATGCGGTGCACCCAATCGTTACGGAATCCACATCGTGGTGGGGAATGGGAAGGGGAGGATTATAGTTGATCGCGGGGGTAGGAGGTATTCAGTTTGGCGAGATGGAATTTTCTCTAGATTGCAGATTTTTCTCGCATTAGGTGCTCTATATATACACTATGTCCTTGTTGGCGACTTCCCAACAGGGGGTCTTATTGGTCGTTCGGGAGGGGGAGGTCATATTCGGGATCTGGTCTGAGAAAAAATAGATTATTTTGAATGTCTGATTTTTTTGTTTTAGAGACGTAATTATGGGGGGGGTCGTGTTTGTTCATGGTTGGGAAGGGGGTCGTATACTTTTATGGTTTTCTGAGATTGATTGTTGATTTTTTGTCGTGGGTTTTCTTGTTTCATATAGTATATATCACCCGCACTCCGAAAAATTTTGGGCAATTCAGGAGAAACCTGTAGAAGTTGTTAAAATCAAGAAAAAAGGGGACATGGTATGACGAAGATGGGTACGTACCAACCCTCTCAAAGAGGGGGGGGGGGGTCGCACGGATTCGACCAAAATCCGCAACTAATGATGTGCCCTGCCTTCAAGTGCAGTAGGCTGGCTGCGTACTTGGATTGAACATGGCGATGACTGCGCGTTTGGTGGGACATTTTCGATTTGGGTTGAATGTAAGCATGTACCGTCCAGCACAAGCCAAAATGATACTTGCCTCCAAAGTGAAATAATTCTACGTCATTCAAATGAAGTATGCAGCCACGCCTACCGCGTTCTGGGGATATGGGGTGTACACAGGTCCGTCCAAATAGTTTGAAGGGCATGGGTTCAAGTTTAGGGGATGGCTTCCGGCTTGGGCTTGTCTAGGTAAACATTAACGCGTGTTTGAATGGTAAAGTGCAGTCATGTAATGTGAAGCTCTTGTAAAGTCCAAAGCACGTTTGAGAAGTGATTGACTCATTACTGAACTTCTGGGGAGCAATAACGATAGCTGATTTTTTTAATTTAGTGTAACGTCAAGATCATTGTGAATATCGGATTCAGTCGAAGCATCGTATAAATCGATCAACATTTGTTATTCATATACACTACATGTAGAAGGGGAATGTGAAGATAGGAACGTATTAGTGATTTTTATTTTGCCCCTCCCCCTCATAAAGATATGTCTCGCAATTTGAAGTCGATGTAATATCTGATCAGCATGGCTATTAAATCCACAGGGGGAGGGGAGAGGGGGGGGGGGGAGGAAGGAGAAGCTCGAGGACAGGAGAAGCATCGAGGAGAACCATGCAGGCAGCGTCGTTTCTTTAATGTACAGTCTTGTCCGCTGCGAAAGCTGGGCGTCTCAGAGGATTCAACCTCAGAGGAGTTAGCGAGGAGTTGTATTGCTCCTTTGGGGAGTTCTGGGAAGCTTTGATTGTTGATTTTTACCCTTTCAGCCACTCCCCGTCGCCGCCGGCTCGGCAATTTCCCTGTTGCATCTTTGTTTGTCTCCTTCCTCACTTCCCTCCCTCGACGGACATGGGGGTCATAGCTAGAGTACGTTGTAATTCCCCTGAGGGTTTTACCGCATTTGGTAGCTGAACTTGAGGAAATTGCATTTGACCTGGAGAGGATTTTTATGATTGTTGATTTTTTATTCGTTTTCACGCGCCTATCAACACCCTTTTCTTTCCCCCCTCTCACTCCCTCAATCGGCACCGCGACATGGGGCTCATGTGTGATTCGCTACTCGCAGCACGTTATGTCAGAATGACGTTGTCTTCAATGAAAGGTCAAAAACCCGCGTCCGTCAGAAATTTCTCAGCGGTATTTTTGAGCTGAAGCTGCCATGTAAGCTGTATGGTTTCTCTAATGTACAGTCATGTCTGCTGCGGAGGCTGGGGCATCTCTGAGGAGCTGGTTTAGCGCGATGCGTTCTCCACCAACTATCGAAGCTGGCAGGGGACTACAATCAGTGGCGATTGAGTTGGCGCCGCGCCAAAGCCAAACACCGGTCCCTTTCCTGAAGCGCCCCTGCTCCGCATGGAACGAGACTGTATTTCGGGTAGATCCCAGCGACCACCAATGCCGCCTACCGCTTCGCGAAAGATCGGTTGTGGATGAAATTACACGCTTTTCAGGGTGGAAGTTGAATAGAAATGGGCCGTTTAGCTCTCTAATCAAACAATATGCTGCGCAACCGCGTAACAAGAACAAACGCCCTGGCGACCTGCACTGGGGTTGTATGGTGACCTCCTTCTGGTGGAGGATCGTACCGACCGGGTAATATTCCTTGGCGTTATGCGGAAACCCAGTCCGCGGCTCAGCAGAACTGTTTCTGGTGGTTGGATGTTTCTACCCTTACCTGCTCCCGCTCGACAGCAAAGTCTGTAAAGAGGTCGTCGAGAGGACATGCCTTGTCCAGACTTTTTCAAAGTCCCCATAAACCCTTTCAAAGTTCTTTCGTTACTGAATAAAAAGTAGAGAGATTTGTTCTGTGGGTTTTGTGAAGGAAAGTGCCGGCGAGCGCCGTTTGACGCTCATTGCAAATCCGTAAGCGCGGCGTGATCACGTCGTGAACATCAAATTTTACGTCAATAAAAATTGTCATAAAGTAGTGTAATAGTCGAGAAAAATCTTCCGTATAATATATGTCGAAAACGTAAAGAAAGTCGGATGGATGCAGTAGTGCAAGTGAAGTGCGATGGTTAAAGACGTTCATCATGCCGTGGTGTTTTTCCAGAGTAAACGACCGTATTCTCTCCGCCAACGGCGTGTCATTCGAGAGCATCGACTATTCGAAAGAACGCCTGATCACATCAAGTGATGGTAAGCTTTTATCGAGTAAAGTAGTTTTAGCTTTTAACAGTAGTATTTTGCCTTGTCCGCCTTTTGGGTTCGTAATTATCTGATATGTTTGAGTTTAATATAGTCTTGGGACAATGTATAAAAAAATATTAATCGGCGCCGTTCCGCTTGGAGGGGGCATTTTGAATTTTTGCCAGTTCCTTTTGTTACTTGTTAAACAACAGGCCTCACTTTGGTTCCTGTAAATTCTTGTGAAGCTGCGAAATAGAAAAAAAATGAGCCACTTTGGTTACAGGAGTTTACAGGTCTTCACAAGGTAGCCACAAAGGTTGAGCACCACTCGGTGCCCCCATCAAACCGAACTGCGTCGAATCTGAATCTTCTGGTATTGATCATCTTCTCTGGGGTGCGCCATGAATTCTACTTTCATTCAAATTCGGAGTGGAACTTCGAATGCGATGTGCTGTATAAAATGCCTTGCGAGGACCAGCAGATATAAAAGGCAGTGCTTCTGATCTCCCAGAACGGTCGTAAGAGACCCAACTAACGGGTTTCCGTGGGGTGGGAGGCCTGGTTGGCCCGGACGAGAGTCGATCTGACATTTGACCAGCTCACCATGGGCGAGAAAAGCGCCGCCGTTTGCCACTGCACCATCTTTCCCTGCAGAATTTTCGGATTGAAGTTCCAGCAAGTCGACTAAGGAGGTAGGAGGAGCACTCTTGAAGGATCCTTGATGCAAAACTGGGGTTGGAGATGAAGTTTTGTCCAAGCCTAGGAGCAAAGGAGCTCTGGGTGGGAATCAAGAACCTATTTGTTTGCACAAAAAGG
>MU917295.1:0-10813 GCA_036418165.1 Cooperia oncophora | reverse complement strand
ATCCTACTCTATATAATCCGCTAAGTATGTCTGTCCGTGTGTGTGTGTGTGTGTGTGTGTATGTTTGTGTGTGCGTCTGTCTGTGTGTCACGAAATTCATAGCGCCTGTCCCAGTAGCAGTGAGACAATGATTTCAAGAAGTGATGTACGGGGTGTGACGGGAACACTATTGGTAGGTGAGAATTTATATCAATTGATAAGATTCGATAAGGGGCTGTAGAAGGAGAAGGTCACTATAATCATAACGCAAGTGACAGCATCAGCCTGCTCTCGATCTTGAGATATGATATAGAGGATAGTCCAAGAACATCATTAGTGGGTCACAAAAACTGTAAGCTGCTGATAAGATTCGATAAGGGGCGTTAGAAGGAAAAGGTTACCATATTCACAGCGCAGGTCACAGCAGCAGTCAGCTCTTGATTTCGAGATATGATATAGGATGAGGGCCAAAATCATTATTGGTGGGTAAAAAGATTTGTGAACTGCTGATAAGATTCGATAAGGGACGTTAGAATAGTGAGGTCATCGTATTCATAGCGCAGGTCACAGTATCAGCGAGGCGTGCGTTTCAGCAAGTGATATAGAGAGTGAGTTGGGAAAATCAACCGTGGGTGATTAGAAGCGATAACTACTGATAGGGGCTGATAATGGAGGTTGCAGTCGTCGTCGCTGTTCAAGGCGGTTCACGCTCTCAAATGATAGAGATTTAGTGAATTTAGTGATGAGGACATTGATGACGGGTGACAGGTAATCTTATCAATCGATAAAAATTGATACGATACCATCTGCGCTAACCTCTCACCGCTTTAATGCCGAGTATTCGAGGCTCAGATTGTGAAACTTTCCTTTGGCCAACACTTTCCTGATAACACTAGAAAATGAACTCATCCCACTATCCTACTCTATATAATGTCGATGTCGACGAGCGGGGGGGGGGGGGGGGGGGCACACAATAACTATGAAAACGTATATCCCACGGGCGTACAGAATGCATATAGTGGCTATATAAAACCAAAATCATACAACCCCAGCTTTCTAGGAGAAAAAAATAAAATTCCAAACCGCCGCAAAACGACGCCCCGATGCCTCAGTACCTCATGTGTTTCACACAAGGATGCTGTACCCTGTCTGTGTTGTATGGCCGTTATGGCGCGGACGCAAGTATAAGCGTTTACTATGGAACGCAGGATCCGCAGGGTTGCTCTATCTGTTATGATTGTACCAATACAGAGCTGTATGAGCAACGCAGTGATTGAAAGAGTTCCGTTCCCCATTATGGAGCGCGCCTGGCGAAGCCAGGCCAGCTCGGCGAAGCCGAGCCAGAGAGAAGGAGGAGAGCTCGGCGTCAGCCGGGCGATCCGACTGGTTAAGAAAATATTCGATATAAATATGTTCCAACCTTAGGTGGGTGTAATGGCAAGTGACACGCTTACCATCGAGGCGGGGTAAAATCGGGTCGACTGCACGCCTAGGCGCAAAAAAAGAATTTTACTCGCAGGGAACGGTAAATTGATACCAGATTCGTCTGGGAGGATAGGAACAGGGACTTGTACATAGGCTGGTCCCAACAGGTCACATTGTAGCATTGCATTCAATAAGCCACTGCGATTCTGAATGGAAGTACGTTGCGTGCCGCGTCTCACAAACGGGAGTGAACAGCGATGACTTTATCCTTTCATTCCCTTCTGAAATGAGGCGGCCACAACATCTCATCTCGATCCGAAACCGCACGTGCACCTGGTTCGACGTGGCCGGCATCCGCTCCGTACGTAGCTAAACAATTCTTCGATTCGCACTGAACTTTCCTCAAAGGCAGTTGGCACGATGATTTCCTACTTAGCCTAAAATGCTAGTAGGGCGCTGTATAGTGGGGAAATGGCGAAAGAACGGAGTGAAACGGTCAAAATCCGGCGAAGAAAAAGCCTCCGTTCTCAAGTGATTTGTAACTGGTTCTGGACGAATCCCGTACGCATCTTGCCATCACCGCTACAAAGATACGGCTGCATATGTGTACCCATATATGCATGCAGCATCACCGCCGCTTCATACCAATCCCTTTGCTTCATAATTTGCTCAGCAAATGAATGAATACGAGCGTCAGAAACGGTCGTCCGTTTGTGGGCGGGCAAAGGAAGGCGTTTTCCGCGACGTCAAAGTTGTTGCTGGGGCGGTTAAGAGGTACCCTTCCTGGAAAAGGCTTCACGCAGCGCCTGTCCGAGGTCACGGAATTCTGTTAAGCCAGTTGTACAAATCCTACACCTGTATAGCGATTTATCGTGCCAACTGCCTTTAAGGATTGTGTGGGAGGGGGTTAAGTGGCACTGACTCGTACACCGGCAATGGTCTCGGCAAGGGTTTCATAGAGGCTCACGCATTCGAACTTCCACTCCGAGTTCGGGTAGAAGTAAAATTCGCGAAAATTGGCGCAATCACCTTGGTCTTCATCACATTGAAAAGGAGTGGAATGATCACAAATATTCAGCCGATTTTGCCGTTCACGATTTGGCTTCACGTCCACTTTGTCTCGAGGACTGTGGAGCATTTGGATATGCATATGCAGCCTTTACATGACAAACGGATAGACCTTGTTATTTCTTTCTTCTTGGAAAGAGGTGAGGTGAGGGGGGGGGAAGGTGAAGAGGGGAGTCACTAGAAAAGAACGCCAAACGATTCCTTTTGCAAAACTGGGATTACTGCAATTTGACAGCCCCTTTTTAGGCAAAGAAATAGATTCTTGGTTCCTACCCACAGCTCCTTCGCTCTTACAGGCTTAGAACAAGAAACTTATCTCCAACGCTCCAGTTTGCATCAGTATCCTTCAACGTGCTCCTCTTACCTCTTTAAGCCGACTTGGCGCTGGACTTTCAGTCCGAAAATTCGCACGAAAGGTGGTGGGGCAGTGCAGCGGCTTACCTCGCCCAGGGTGAGCTGGTCAAATGCCAGATCGGCTCCGTACGCGCCTAACTACGACTCCCACCCTATGGAAACGCTGTTAACTGGAATAGAGACCACACTGGGAGGGGTTAGAAGCACTGCCTTTGTAAGGCGGCTGGTGCTCGCACGGCATTTTCTGTAGGCAGCAATCGCATTGCAGCGTTTCACTGCGATTCGATTGAAAGTAAAGTAAATCCATGGCGCAGCCCCAGAGAAGATGATCAATAACCGGATGGCAGTTTGCAGATTCGATCGCAGTTCGTTTGATGGGGGCACCCGAGATGGTGGCTCACCTTTGTGGCTATCCTCGATGTACTGTATAAAATGCCTTGCGAGGACCAGCCGGTATAAAAGCCAGTACTTCTGGCCTCCCAGTCTGTCTCTTGCCAGTTAATGGGTTTCAGTGGGGTGGCCTGGTTGGCCCGGATGGGAGCCCGATCTGGTAGGAGGAGCACTTTTGAAGGATCCTTGATGCAAAACTGGGGTTGGAGATGAAGTTTTTGTCCAAGCCTAGGAGCGAAGGAGCTCTGGGTGGGAACCAAGAACCTATTTCTTTGCACAAAAAGGGGCTGTCAAATTGCAGTTATCCCAGTTTTGCAAAAGGAATCCTCCGGGTGCTCTGGTCACTACCTACCTCCCCCCACCTCACCTCTTTCTCAAGAAGAAAGGAAATAACAAGGTGATCCGTTCGTGTCATGTAAACGCTACATGTGCATATCCAAATGCTCCACAGTCCTGAGACCGAGCGGAATGCGTGGCGCACGGCAAAATCGTTGAATATTTGTGATTATTCCACTCCTTTTCAACGTGATGAAGACTAGGGTGGTTGCGCGAATTTTACTTCAACCCGAACTCGTAGTGGAAGTTTGAATGCGATGAGGTCTATAGAAGCCCTTGCGGAGACATGCCGGTGTACGGAACTAGGGTATTTAACCTCCCACACTAGTATCTTACCAGTCAACGAATTTCAGCGGGATCGAAGATCAGCTAGTACGGGCACTCGACCAGTGAGTGCACCGTGGGTTTCGGATGGAGATGAGATGTGGCTCATTTCAGAAGGGAATGAAAGGATAAAGTCATCGCTGTTCAACCCCTTTGTGAGACGCGGCACGCAATGTACTTCCATTCAGAATCGCAGTGGCTTATTGAATGCAATGCTACAATGTGACCTGCTGGGACCAGCCTATGTACAAGTCCCTGTTCCTATCCTCCCAGACGAATCTGGTATCAATTTACCGTTCCCTGGAGTAAAAGGATTGGTTGGCCTAGGCGGGAGTCGACCCGGGATTTGACCCCAGGACCGCTCGAGTATTAAGCGTGTCACTTGCCACTACACCACCTACGTTTCGAAGGCGACATATGTATATCTGAATACTCCATAATCCTGAGATGAAGTAGAATGCGTGGCGCGCCCCAAAATCAAGGTATTCATGATCATTACACTCTTTTTTGAAGTGATGAACACCAAGGTGTCTAGGCGATTTCGGGTGGAAATGCTCAGCCAAAATCCTTGGCTCATTTCAGAAGGGGATAGAAGCCAACAATTTCATATTTCCTTTTCTTTTATTATTACTATTAACGATTCATAGAATTTGTTTTTATTTGGCACTTCTTTAACGTTCTTTAAGGTGAGCTGAGTTTCAGATCGTGAAACGAAGAGTGGCGATTCCAGTTATGGAATTCGAACAGCGAACATTAAAATTCACGCTGACTAAATCCAGAAAGAAAGACGGTTAGTTAATTGTGGAGATGGTTGTCAGTATTATTTTATTCATCACTTATTTACTTAATTATCGCACGTGTAATTGATACAAAATAACAAAGCACCCTGACTGTCTGAAGTTATCACTCGAAAAAGAAAAGAGCAGAAGAAAGAGCGCGGAAGTGAATTTCACGAAGAATAGCTCTCTGAGCGTAGCTCACCTGCGAGCTCTGTCTTCTACGCGTATTGTACAGTCTGCAGCACGGCTCGTGGAGAGGGTGTGTCTACGGAGCTGGTTGTGAGCGCGACGGTTGCTCCAATTCTGTGAACAATTACCGGTTCAGACAGAGAAGCTCATGGGTACAGTGAAAGTAACTTGAGCGTTCTTTTACCCAAACGCTCCATATATCTGCCTGAACCGGTAACGCTCCAGCGCTGTCATGCTTACGATCACGCCCGAGGACACGCCTTTTCCATTCTTTCCATGATGCTGTAGGGATGAAATCAAACAAATAATGGTTCCTGGTAGCCTTTTATTTGTGTACTGAAGTAATACTCCTTAATACTGGGCCAAGTCGTAGGCACATAGTCAGAGTTTAACCGGCTGACCCTCTCAATGTAACGCAGTAGGTCCCTAGGTTCACCGACCTCAACGGTTTTTTTTCTAAATTCAGTTAAAAGTTTAGGAGTTTGAAGAAGTTGGAAACAAAAAAATCACCTTGAAGATTGTTCATTTCAGATTTCGGTATTGTATTAGGCTGCAGATTCTATATAAAGGAGATTCGAAATCCAAAATTAGCAGAGAAAGTAAGTAGCCAGTGTTCCCACAGTTTCAGTTCACCTTTTCTCCAAATGTAAAGTAACCGGGTCTTCGTTTCAGGATCCAGGTTTGAGAGAAGGTGATTCAGTGCTACGGATAAATGGACAGAGTGTCGATGGGTCGACGCTTGAGGAAGTCAATAAGTGGCTTGAAAAGTAATTTTTTAAGTCAATATCAGTGGTAATGAGTTTGTTCGAGCTGGAAATTTGCGCACAAACTTTTCATTTTTCTGCTGTTTTCATTTGCAAATTTTATTTATATTTTTTTACAAGATTATTATTGATGTGAGAAAGGCTAGAATGGAGGGTTGTGTCTTATAGTTAGCAAGTAATAATTGAACATGTGCTTGGATTATGTGTGCAGTTTTGGGACGATTATAGCCGTCGAATTAGAGGTTGTGTGAGTTGATTTCCGACTTCCGAAAAACTGCTGTATTCGGAACAGCAGCGAAGTTTATCAAGGTCGGAATTTCGCTCTGCATTTCGCTCACTTCCGACTTTCGAACCGTTTTTGAGTCTTCTTTTCGACACCCTACACTTGAACCGCCTTCCGAAATAAACTTTGGCGCTCTTTGGCTCAGGCGGGACGCGGGTGCGGCGAAGTGGACTTTTGTACTTTCCCTAGCTCGTGGTAACAAGAAGTCCCACTATCAGCAGATCTGTAAACACTTGTGAACCTGAATGGTAGTGAATCACTTTGATCACAGCAGTCCACAGGTCTTCACAAGGAGAGTTGTTTACGTGTTGCTGATTATCATTTGGCCCCCACCAAGCCCAAAAACCTCCCGAGCTTTTTCAATTATCTTTTACTGATCTGTCGACGAAGTGAGTCGCTGCGAGTTGCTTCTTGGTTGATATCAACGCGAATCCTTCCTTTAACTCCATCTTTAGAGTTTACATTGATTTCATGTACTTATACTGCGTTTCAGGTCTACTTAGAGAAAAATTGTGCCTAGTTATACAGCGTGATGTTCGTCGTGGGACGAGCAGATGGCCTAGTCAGAATACGGTATATGAACGGGTGGGTTCGGTGTCGGCAACGCCGCGACACAGTCCGAGCCCTATGATGGCGCATCAACCATTATCGCAAAGGTGAGCTATCTATTTTCTTATTTACTCATTTGTTTATTTACTTAGCTAAATGCACTCATAGTTGCGTCGCATTGTGACATTCGGTCTGAATATGTTTTGTAAATCAATGTGTTCGCAATATATCAATTTTTCTGGACCTAACAAATGTTTGGTCAGAAGATATAAATTATTTGGTGCCTTCTCATGTGCTTCTGCATTTTCATTCTGATCGCCAGTGTGTTGAAATAGTGTTATTGATGTTGACGCGCTTAAAAATTCATATCTGCTCCTTCCATATACAACAAGCTATAGTAAAGGGCAGCTAATTGGAAGGGTCTGAAACTTCTACGAGTCACCCATTCTTGGAACCAGATTCAGTGTTTACCAGTTGGTTGTATTCCAGTTATTCCATTTTGGTGTCGCTTGTTTCTTCAATTCAATTCATTTTGTGGTGTCGGAGGAGGGGGCGGGGCAGCCTTAAAAAGTCTGGTGCAAAACATGGAAATAGATTTATAGAGATACAGTGGTGAAATTTTATTCACTCCCCGTAGGCTTCTCGGCCTTTCAGCTCAAGCAGAACGCTTCATCTCCACGTTATACCGGTCCATTTACTCAAGGAGTCTTTCTAAGCTTTAAGGTTATCAGCGCTCTTGTTTATTTAGTGAGATAGAGAAAAATTTTTTTTATTTTTCTATGCATCTTACCCAGCGGACACGCACAGTCGGCCAGAAAGCATTCAAGAAAAAATCAAGATCGCGGTGGAATCGCCAGGATTTTTTTGATTGCTCAATTTTGTATTGTCAATTTCGACTACCTATTATTTTTGATAGTTGATTGGAGGTGTCTAGCCTTCTCCTCCCTTCCCTAGAGAGCAAAAATCGACAAAGTCTGATAAAGTGAAGTGTTCGATCGGTTGTGGAAAGGGGTCGCACCGGAGGAGAAAATTGGGCGGGGTTATATTCAGGTAAAGTTCTCCTCAAACACAGGACATGCGGAGACAGGGCATTTTGACACTTCATAGCCTTTCGCGGCTATGTGCAGCAGTTTTACTGAAGTCATGAAAGGGCAAATTCTTTCTCCTCGATCCCGTTTTGGGATGGGGCTCACAATCTCTATATTCAGAATCATTCAATGCGGATCTATGCAATGACTTGTGGGGACCAGCCAATGTATTAGTCAGTCGTCTTGTCCTTCCAGACGAGTCTGGTGCCAACTTGCCGTTTTCGGAAGGTGGACACGCTTGATCTGTCTGAATCGGAGACTAACCGGACTTGATTCCCGGATCGTATGCGTGGGAGTGTGAACCTGTCTTAACCACCTCCTCCTTAGCCCTCCCCCCTGTTTAACTTCTGATAAAATGAATCAAGGATGTCTTTTTGTCTACTGTCTAGTCGCCTCGATGGATGTGTTGCGGATGGCATGTATTTCAGCAGACTTTATTCATTGAGAAGAGAGTACTGATTCTGACTATAGAGGTACAGCATCGTGATGGGTGATAATGGATGTAATTGTGCGATCCCGTCTTCCACCTCCCTTCGAGGGGACGGTGTAAGTGCGACCCCCCCACCTAAGTGAGGGTCTCTGTACGACCCCTTACCTCCCTTCCCCAGCACCCATGCCAGTTTCCCACACTTCCCGTTTTTCATAATAAGAACTCGGAAAGTGTGCGAAATTGTGGTGGGTGGTGCTAATGACATTTTCTGAAATTTCCCCAACTTTCTACACTAATTCGCGGGATTCCCGAACAACCCCCCCCAGCGCGACAACGTACACTCCCTGCTGTGTTTCATACAAAAAAAAAAACGGGGATGCTTGTATCTTGTTCTGGTAGCTGACAACTAAGCGCTCTATTCTAATAGATATTTCTGTCTTCTTTGGTTAATCGTTCAGAATATTCGCTGCTGTTGGTTTATCAATAGATGCGCATTGAGAATTCTTTCTACCCGACATGAATCATAAATGACAAACGCATCTGAAATATTGTTTCACAATTTCGGAAACCTCGAGACAGATGAATCACGTTTGCTGTGGGTCTATTGCATGGTCACCAGGTGTAACAAGGATTGTAAACGGCGGCAGAATCGTAATAATCTCGTGTAATTTAGGAGGAGTAGGAGGGAATGAATGGGAATCAATAAATCGATATCTGTATAGGATGAATGTTTGTTCATAAAGGGTGAATAAGTAAGTAAAAAGTAGACGAATGGTTTCTATACCTTGGGTTGATCCTTCATATAACAGATTTGGCCTTCCCCTCCAGGGCACCATCATCGTTGTGACGGCAGGGATCGTATCTGGCCGTCGGGGAAGGGGGTCGTACTTCACCTTGAGAAAGATTTTTCTGGTTTTCTGATTGTTTCACGTGCGTTTCGCCTTGTATACCCACAGCTCTCCCTTCTCCACCCAACCCCCTCCCCCTCCCTTCCCCAGCTCGACGGCAAAATTTTGGGAAACTTCAATGTTTTGGAAGGAGTCGCACGGGAGGAGGATCGTCGTCTGCACAAATTCCCCACAACCCGATCCAAGGCGTGTTTGTCTATTGAAGGAGTTGTAGGGCCAAACGATGTACAAATCATTGTTTCAATCCTCCCTAAGGAGCGTGATCCCAGTTCCCAAGAGGCTCCCGAATAGTGTAATACGCAGTTGGGCCCAGGCAGGATTTGACCCGATGGCGTGCTACAAGGTGTCGGCACCATTCGCTGCTACTTCACGCGTCCCTTTTTTGGTAATCATAGTAAAATAAATTTCGATTTTCCCTGTCAACTTATCGCGAAATTTATTTGGTTGCGGCGAGAGCATAGAAAAGTTTTGTGGATTGGGAGGGGCAAGTATACAATTCTGCGACAGTGCCACAGTAGGAGCAGCTTTTAAGGGGATGGCAGTTCCGTGGTGGATGGAGAAATCATTATTAGTGACAAATTGGAATCTCCGAAGTGGCTAACCTACCCTTGAGCGTCCATCCCATCTCAGCATCGCGGACTGCTACACAGATTCGGGAAAGTGGCGCAGATTCACAGATTGTCCTGTCTCGAGGCGCATAGCACTCGTGGAGAATAAGGGACAAAGGTTTTGACGTTGATCGATCCCTTTCTGTTATGCACCATGCATTCTACCTCCATTGTGAATCGGAAAGGCATTTGAATGCGATAAGCCTACACATTTATTTGCGGGGCCAGCCAATGTATAACCCCATCCAGTTGAGTGCGGTACGGATTGAAAGCCTCCGGAGTGCTGCCAGAATTGTTTGACCTAGACGAGGGGCGACCAGGAACTTGACCCTCGACCGTACGCGTTGGAAGCGCCGCTCCCCGCTAGTGCACCGTCTCCGCGCGCAGAATCTGGCGATAGAATTTCAGCACAGATCAACCGGGCCATATTCAGACGACCCTCGTGCAGGGCCAGGATCGGAGAATGAGGAAATTTTTTTCTAAGCCTTAGGAGCAGTTGGCGCCCCCAAACACTCACCGCGCCGTCCGGCCATATCTTGAAACTGAGAAAACGTTGCATTTCCACCGTTTACTGCTTGTTTGTTCATGTTCTTTCCAAATTTTGATTTACTTAAATAAAATTGAAAACTATGTAGCTCAGCGAATTGATGAAGTATGTAGCTCAGCGAATTGAAATTGTTCATATAATTATAATTGTATTTTCTTTCCCGTATATACACGGTCTCTCGTGCTACAGTACTCCTTCGAACTGCTTGTTTAGCTTCAGATCTTCGCACGAGTACATTAACTCACCACGTTGGCGTGATGGCAGTCTGGTGGATGAGCGTCGTGTGTCAAGTCCGGCTGTGTCCAGTATAGGTGCCGTGTCAGCACAAAATGCCCCCTCATCAGGAAGCGCCTATGTTCAACCGCAAGCGTTCCCAATGCCTATGGGAGAATATGAGTACTACAGTAGACAAAAACCGATACCAGATCAAAACGGTGTGAGGACCGTAAATTTTCGAAAGGTGGGTTCGCTATGTTTCATATGTTCTTTATTATGTTTATATACCTTTCAAGGGTAATTGTTCATTTGTTTGCCTTGAAGGGAGAAGGAAGAGATATGACCTACTGATGGTGTTCAAAATTCTGAAAGATTTCGTAAAAATAAGTGTAGAGGACTTCACGAGAAAATCACATTTCATTTATTTGTTTTCGTAAATAAATAAATGTAAACTAAGGGTGTAAGGGGGTGTCGAAGGCGCCCCTTAAGTCCTAGGGCGCAAACTATATTTCGTGGAGCGATGTTGCTCTTTAGGTTCGCGTTCTTGGTACCTTTTTTAATATTAGGGAACAGAAC
>MU917291.1:0-10991 GCA_036418165.1 Cooperia oncophora | reverse complement strand
ATTTGAACATGGCACGGAATTGGTTACTCGTGGAATATTCCAGTCTGGGACAACTGTCATCTTGTTCTGTGTTGGACAGAGACACGACAACAATTGTGTCAAGATGAAAATATCTCACCAGAAGCATAGACACCTTCAGGTTAAGTTGAAACATGCGGCCACGCCTACCCGATCTCAGGGATTTCGAGTATAAGTCATGTCAACAGACCAATAAGAAACGCCACCCACGCTAGCAACCGCTCGCGTCTCTCCGTGATGGTCACACACGTCCTGTCTGTGACGTGATTGGCCACCAAGTAACCCATACTAATGGGCAAGTATGTACCTTTACCAGCTGCGCTACGCAACCGCTCGCGTCCCTGTGGGCCTTTCTCGAGACAACCCAGACTCATAACGCATGTCAAAAGCTGCCCACTATTGCCAGAACCTAGTCTGAAGCTTTCCATTCAGAATTCTCAATTAATGACGATATAAGCACCAAAAGTCTATGTAAATATTACTCTCTAGTGCATAAGCGAGTGAGCTTTGTTTGGCTAGAGTTAATTGAAGCAATTATTCTGCTGAGAAAAAGAACATGTCCGATATTTCAGTTCGTCGTAGTCAATCATTGTTTCCTTTTCAATCCAGTTATAGCTCACTCCTACAATTCATCATCATTAAGACAATTTACTTCTCAATTGAAGCGATGAGACGGAGTCGTGACAATATGAGACCTGTAGGTGTAGCAGGAACGTTAGCCCCAGGATACAAAGACTACCGCCTGTATGAGGATTTCTAATGTAATTTTCTTGGGAAGGTCCCCAAAAACGGCTCATGGTCAGAGATAGGGTCGTGTTAGCTGCGTATGCTGGGGCGTTTCAAGGAGGCCGTTTCTGAGGCGACGTCAGCCCATTCTCAATCAACTGCTGAGGGGAGGAAGCCAGGAAAACTGGCTGCTGATGCACCAAACCAGCTTCTCCCCCGGTGGTTCTGGAGCAAACCACGCTCCACTCCTCCTTCAAACTCCTCAGCGTCGTCCGCGCAGCGGACAAAGCTGTCGACACTCGCAGTCATAACTCCCTTAATAACTGCTCGTTCGCCTCTGGAACGAGATCATCGAGGCGCGCCATTGTTTGTCTGCTTTCTTGCAGCAGAGCCAACGGTGTCCAGAAGAGAGATAGGAGTTAGGTGTGGCTGTCTGCCAACATATTATTACTAGTGCGGGTTTTTTTTGTCTATCTAATCTAAGTCTCACCTCAAAGCCCTCCAGACACCCAGCATCGCCGTAACATGGAGAGATCATGCCATGGGAGAACGTGGTCCCGCCGTACTTTCCATAGGGACGAGCGATATCATGCGATAGTCAACACCCACTCAGAGGGCGTTACTCTAAGATCTGAGCCTTCGGGAGACTCGGCACGCCTGAAAAAGATGGAAGTTTCTGAAAGGGCAGTTTAGTTACAAGATGATTCCACAATGAAATGATTCCAGAATAAATGCTCGATGCTGATCACATTATATCAGGATACACTTTGGTATTTCCCGTTTAGAAGCTCGAAAACCGTTTTCTTAAAGACACTTCCCGCGATCAAGTGATTAGCAAAATGCTCCGTGCATTTGGCGTCGTTGCCTGCACTCGAGAGGAATATACTACTTTCGTCACGCGGAACGTTGAGGTAAAAAATCAAGAAAGACGGAGTTTTGCAACCGGTGAACCGCGTACTGTAACTCTGCGAGACAACGGCTTACAAGCGGAATTGCGTGTGTACACAGCGTTGCCTGGAGCGTCGTAGTGCGATTTTCTATGCTCTTGCCGTGAATTGGTTGCACCTAGAATCCTGCTGATTGGGCTTGTCCTCATGATGAACTCGTCCAAGGCGCCGGCCCCACTGCTAGGGGGGTCTGTGCTCAGGGTGTTCCCAAACTTTTTTTCGCTTCTTTCTCTACTGATGAGTTTTTGATGGGCTACTGGTTCATGACTGAGCACCTGCTACCTGTTACACTTGATCGCGGATAGCCCACTTTCACTTGGACGATAATGAACACAAGCATTGAACGTACGAGTACAGTCTTGTTCGTTGCGGGCTCTGGGGCATCTCAGGGAGCGGGGGTAGGTTGGCGCGGCGCCAGCCTGTTTTCCTTGACCTGTTCCTCTTGCTTCCTTCAACAATTGGTGAAGAGTGGGGTGGCGCAGTGCCAAGCCTAACCCCTTCATCCGCAGGTGAATAAGACTGTGGATACTCCCTCCAATAGTTCCGTTGTGCGAAATGCATTTAATCAGTTCTGTTTAGGTAGAGCGTTCAACACTCATTCAGATTTTTAGTGGCATATGAAAGCGGTATAAAGGATAAGGAAAGTCTTCGCCGCTAATCAATCCCTTTGTGGGATGCGGCACGCATTCTACTTCCATTCAGAATCGTAGTGGCTTATTGAATGCGATGTGGCCTATACAATGACTTGCGGTGGCCAGCCGATGTACAAGTCAGTGTTTTATCCTCCCAGACGAATCTGGTACCAATTTACCGTCCCCGGAGGGTAGAAGGCTTGGTTGGCCTGGGCGGGAGTCGACCCGGGATTTGAACCCGAACCGCGCGAGTGGTAAGCGCGCCACTTGTCACTACACCACCTCCGCCTTCATGAAAGCAGTATAGCCTACAAAATGATTTACGAGCCTCAGTAGACATACGAGTCAGTGTACTATCCCCGCCACTATCCGAGTATCCGACCGTAAATGTTGTGAACCTTGGTCAAACAGGGGAAAGACTCTGTCCGATATCCGATCCCGGCTGTTCACGTGGTGAACAGCTTCAATTTCGTTTCAACTGAAAAGCCTCCGCAAAAAAAACGCAACAATTAAGGTTCTAATCAGCTACCAGGAGCTTTTGCGTAGAATCCCGTTAATGCATGCCGGGGAGTAATGGCGAACATATAGTGCCGCACTAATCTGAATATCCGATGCTACTGTACCGCGCAATCCTCTCCCAGCTCTCTTTACGTCCACTTACAATCCACACACGCCTGTCCATAGACGCCCATAAGCTGTGTGTTGTGTAAGTCACTCCCCACTGTGCGCCCAATATCACAACCACGCCAAAGAGGTTATGACGACAATGCTGATTTGTGGGCAGAATGCTTTTCATGGACTCTGACAACGGATGTTCCGCCTTTTGGACAAATACGCTACCCATACACCTGGGTTGTTAGAGAAATTGCCTTCATTGTTAAGGGCGGTTGTACGATGATTTGGTACCGGCCTCAAAGGCAGTTGCTACGATGGTTTCCTACTTAGGACTTACAAAATGCTAGTAGGGCGCGTATAGGGGGGATGGCGAAAGCGAGTCGGAGTGAAACGGTCCAAAATCTCGGCCGAAGAAAAGCCTCCGTTCTCAGTGGCTTGTAAATCGATTTCGGACGAGTTTCCCGTGCGCATCTTGCCAATCACCGCTACCGAAGATACGGCTGCTTATGGTGTACCATTATGCATTGGCAGCATCACGCCGCTTTCATAACCGAATCCCGTTTCTTCAAAAAATAACCTTTGCTCAGCAAATGAATGAATACCAGCGTCAGAAACGGTCGTCCGTTTGTGGGCGGGCGGGCAAGGAAGGCGTTTGGGACGTAAAGTTGTTGCTCAATAGGGCGTTATAGAGGTACCCTCCTTGGAAAAGGTTTCACGCAGCGCCTGTCCGAGGTCACGGAATTCTGTTGAGCCAGTTGTACAAATCCTACACCTGTATAGCGATTTATCGGTGAGGACCTGATATAAGGTGCCTTGTAAGAAGTGGTGCTAGGTAGAGCACTTCTATATATGTGGGAAAATTACGAAAAACGAGGTGAAACGGTCAAAAAGCTTGCGGAGAAAAGCCTTCTTGTAGGCCGATGTGTTTATCGACGGGGAGGGGGGATTTTGTATTATAATTGCTTCCCTGGTTCCGGTTTACAAATCTCACTCTGGTAAAACTTGTGAACGCTTGTGAAGCTGGAGCAAGATCGTCTAGCCACCATCCTAAAACGTGTCAACTCGAAAAAAGGGTACCTAGATGGGTTGGCAAATCTATGAAAAGCAGAATGCCCCCCCCCGTCGATAAACAGCGCCGCCTTCTTTCTCAACGACTCAGCCATTTTGGGCGAGTTTCCCGTAGGCATCTGCCAATAACCGCTACGGTAGGTACAGCTGCATGCATGTACTCATATCCATGCAGCACCGCGGCCGCTTCATATCAATCCCTTCGCTTCATATTGTACTTCAAATGAAGCGATACGAGCATCAGCATCGGTCGGACATTTGTGGGCGGGCGGGCGCGGTGGGCGTCCGGGTCGGTATGTTGCAGCTTGATAGGGCCTTATAAGGGCACCTTCCTTGGGAAAGGCGCTACGCAGCGCCTGCTCAGGGTCGCGGAATTCCGTCCTGCCAGGCGTATTAATCCTACTCGTCTTGGGGATTTATCGTGCCAAGTTGCCTTTAATAAGCATCGAGCTGTTTACTATTCAGTTCTTCCATACCGTTGCCCTCGCTGAGTAGACGAAGTAGATCTGAAGCGTCTGTGGTTGGAGGCGTGTCTGCTGGTGAACCTGAAATGGTCTTCATTAATCTAATAACCATTGAAGTACTTTTTCCATGTGAATATAGAAGCTTACTAATGTTGAATCGAACAAGTAACCTTCGGAGTTATTCCTAGAATCACTTGGCACTACATATTTCAATGAATTGGTGCTAGTTAAAAGCCGTTTTCCGGCGGTTTAAAGGGCATGTGACGTTACGCTTTTGGAACACCGCATTAGCAATTGGCAATGCTGGTTGGCTATTCATATTAAGTGGCCTTCAGCAAGGGGCCCGTGGAATTTGGAAAAAGTAAGCGGCCTCCTCCAGCTGCATATTCTGTAATAACAATCATTTGACGGAAGTTTGACTTGGTCGAGTGAAACGGTAACAAGCTCTAGTTTCCATTGCTTTTTTTTCTCGGAGAATTTTTTAATAGCTCACGCCCCCCAGTAGCCTTACGTTTTTGCGATTCAGGGTTATAAAACTTCTTGGCAATGACAATTCCCCTGGAGTGTAGCGCACTATTTGTAGGCGCTTCTGCGTATAGAAGTGAATCGAGGCCGTCGTGAGTTCACATGCTCAGGTAGCACAATGGTGTGAGGATAACCCAATCACACAAGACATGCGCAGCCTGCCTACACCTCCGCGACAAGGCAGTTAGCAAGCTGGTGAACCATGCCAATAGGAAGTCAAAATCTAAGTGGTCGTGCGTTAACTCGGGGTTTTTGGAACTTCTCTCTTGGCCAGCTGCCTACGCCTTTCCGCAGTGGAGCACCCTGCACACGCAATAAGCAACGAGCAATGTTCCAGAGACCCGCCCACAACAAGCGCAGCTTGTGCCTATAAATGACAATTTATGGAACAGCACCGCAGGGTGTTGGTGGTCAGTGCTCATCTAGCTGGTGTCTGAGTTTTTATGCCTTCGACCAGAGCTAATGCCGTTTCCTCCTCGAGAGAGACAGTTTAGATCAGATGTTGGAATGAAATTGGCTAGATTTCATTTTCAAAATCGAATTCATGCCCTGCGATCTTATAACGCTGGGAGCTCTTTGTGGGAAAAGGCAAAGGAACCACAGCAGGCAACCCTGTAGTATAACTTTCGCGCCAGAAAGTTGTCAATGTAATCATGTAGCAGGCGTCCCATTGGGTACCTTATAATTCATTATAGTGAATGTTTTTGACCCAAGAAAGTGTGAAAGAACTGTTGTGCAAAAGACCACATGGTGTTTGTTCACTGTGAATGAAGGGGGCGTGCCAGTTGGCTGGATACGGCGCGCGCCAGCCTCTTCTTCAACAGTTGTTTGAAGCGGCGTAAGGCCGATAACAAACTAGTGGAAAACGACTGATATGGACGATGTGACACAGTCTTCTCGCTTGCCGAGAGAAAAAAGGGCTAATGCCGCGCGAACCCATCCCCTTGACATGATCAGCAGCGATGGCAGAACTATGTGATCTTACTATCTTACACTATACCTGACATTAAGAAACGTCATTACTGAGATTTTCCTTTGGCCCTAGTCGAGGCAAGCTCAGTACCTCCCCAATAATCGATCAAATATGAGAAGACACATTGAAAGTCTTGTTTGCACTCACCGACCATCATTCCTGCGATGGACGGCAGGCTGAATTGCCCGTCGAATGGCCATCTAACAACTGGTGGGCATCGCCGAAGTCGGATGACATCAAGAGCGCATCTGGAACAAATCTCTCTCGCTTCGAGGGATAAAACCACAACGACCAGACACTGGCCACTACTTGGCGAAACGTCAACACAAACATAACAGGCTGAGGCACAGAAGACGGATCAGAAGATGACCGCCGTGAAGAAGAATATAGTTGCAGGAAGAGAAGGTCAGCCAGTTGAGCTATGAACGTGTGACATTTCTTGACAAACGATCAAGTGGTGAAAGAAAAGGGAATACTGGGTTAGACTAATGACTATGAAAAGTAGGCGATGTGCAGTTTGAAGCTGATTAAAAGGGTCACGGCGTGCAGTGATTTTTTTTCATGATCTCTGAGCATTTGAATGCACAATTCGGTCTTGTGATATTGTGGGGTGGAGTGGACCGCATAAACGGTGTGACAGGGATTCAATATTTTGCTCGCAAAGTCACCTTGTAAGGGTTATAGAAAATTTTTGAAAACTCATTCACAACAGACGGTCTTCCATTATCGGCGGTGTAAATGGTCCTTGCCCCGATGCATATGGTCAGTTTCGAAAAAGATTCAAGTAAGTAGTGGTAGCCAGGAATTCGAAACGTCACCCGGGTGGAGACCACAGCGAGCGCAGGTTGAGGGGCAGACTCGTGGGTCAGCGAAAAACTTTTGGGCAGAGGGGTCAGAAGTAGAAAGTGATGGGCTAGCCAAAATGGTGGCCAGGACTATGGTGAAACCAGCTAGTGAAGAAAAAAGAAGAATCGTCGGAAACGCTCTTTTTGTGCTAAGCGAGAGAAAAAAGAATGGATGGGGATATCGGGAGAGATGCCAGACAGAGCAGCTAGAGAGCATGCAAACGAGCAAGAAAGCAGACAACATCCGTCAATGTGGGCGGAGTCGCTCAACCAACCCTGCGCCTTGCCGCCGCTACTTTGCCCTTTCTTACGTGAAACTTATGGGGTTGTTTTGGCACTCTCATACTACTTCACCCTGTATAAAGGCTGGTAATTATTACTGCTCGTGGCTTTGCCTTCAGTAACTAAGTCGCGTTGCTCCGTTAGAACGGACGGTATTAAGACATTATTACTAGGAGAAAAAGAGCCTAATGAGGTCTCGAAGATGTTCCGCCTACGAGAACATAAGCATCAGAACACGTCAACCATCTATAAAAATCTCCAGAAGATACGGCTGAAACGGCGGCGAGAACGACGAAACAGTCCACTGAGAACCTGAGCCCTATTGCAGTCCCTATGACAACCTCTAGAGCTTCTTGGCCCTCAGAAGAAGTGCACCAAATAACTTCAATAACTCTGAAGCCGATCTACGCAGTGAAATTTGCGTTCAGCGTCGCTTTCAAAGCAGTGCTGAGTATTAAACGTCGACGACGGCACTAATGGCGTTAATGAGTGGCGATGGTGGTGGTAGCCGGCTCGCTCGAGCCAAAAATGCGCAATGGATCGCAATGCAAACAGTGCGTAATTAGCCGCGAATGATGTGGTCTGGCCACAGATACGCAATTAGGCAAAAGCCGCCGACGCCACCACCATCGTTGAAGCCGATGATAGAATAAGTGAAATGGAGTAACCATTTTTAGATTTTTTTTAACTGGCTTCAAAAGAGATTTGATCCGAGCCCTTTCGACAGTGATAGAAGAAATGATAATGCGATTTGATAACAAATAGGAAAGGGAAATGGTGACGGAAATGAAGAGTTAGAGTGTTGCGCCATGCACCTGCCATGTAACCGGAAATGGAAGACGTTTTGAGTGGATGCGAAGAGCGCTGACCTAGGAGCCATTGGACGCTTAAGTCAATCTAGCCCTCTAGTGAGATGAAATCTGGTGCCAATTAGTCTCTCGACCCCTCCCCCTTCGTGAACAATAACAGGTTCGGAGGAGGAAAAATCCATGACACTGAACCCAAGAAATTCCCGCTGCAGATGATGCTCAGGCAGGTTTCCTGAAGTCAGATGGGTGACAATCAGAGGAAAGGAGCATGTGCTCATGAACTGTGCTCTGCTCAAAGCTTGGAGCAGGTCCTGCTCCCTCAGATCCTGTCCTGCTCTTGTTTGGAGCACGTGAGGACAATTCATTGGTATGTCTGCAAAACGGAGGCGTCCATCGGATTCTGGAGAATCAGTGATCCCAACGACTTCAGCCATACGCTACCATTCCACTACCGGTGGCGGACATAAAGTGGTCCAGTTAAAGCCACTGTCATCATTCCTGGCAACTTCCCCACTGGACAACCCGGCTACCACCAGTAGGAAGGAGTGATCCTTGTCGCGAATGGGTAAGGTAGGGTTCTTAAGGAGGCAGGGATTGCTGGGGTTGAAGGAAGAAAAGCGGAATCTTTGCTACAGTAACAATATTGGTCACACTTGCGTTCAACGACTGTCGCCATGAGGCGGCGCTAAAGAACTAGCAGGTAGCTCTACTACCATGTGTCCAAGCCTCTGGGACGGTTGAGAAGACCAAGATCGCCCCAAAGGATCAAAGCACCTGCCCTCACATGTTTTCTTTCAGTGTGGTTCCATTGTTCCGGAAGTCGGTGTTCAGTCCAGATGGGGGAACGAGCGCTACTAGGATTCCAGAGCTATGTAGCATACATGGCGCGAACCAAAATGGAAATGACCCCAGCCGTGACCCTCCATTTGTTTGACTTATCACTGGTATGTTATTTCTAGTACCGTCGTTTTTTCCTAACGGTGGGGAAGAAAAGGAATAACTATGTCGTTCGGACAATCGAATCATCTTGGAGAACGCCAAAAGTCTGGTCTTCTACAGGGAGAAATAGTGCAAAGGACGAGTGGATCGATTTCCTCTCTGGGATAATTAGCCGATCTGAAAGTACCGAAAATGTTTATAGCCAGCCTCCACATGTGTTAGCAATTAATTAGAGGAGGAGCGCCGTGCGCCACCACCATCAACGCGCGTCTCATCGCCAAGTAGCACAAACGGCACCGAGCAGTCCTTAGACAGATCCATGCGCTCCAGCACAACAGGCCAGGTTCCTCAAGTGCACTCCAATAATTGAGTAATTGGGCAGAAGTAAAGAAGTGCCGTGAGATTGCAAAATGCGCCATGCATCAGTACGCCACCCAAAATTCGTGATTGTCCACGTCACCGGAGAAATCTGACAAAAAACGATCGACCCTTGAAAGCGCAGAGGGATCAACTCAGAGTTAGGGCGGCCATAGTTCCCAGACGCTGGCTATCCACATGCAGTCGAAATGTGTGCAAGAAATGTCTCATTAAAGGTTAGATGAAATTGGGAACTCATAGTAGCAGCTTTGGAGGGGGTGATGTAGTGGCAAGTGGCCGTACTTACCATATGCATGGATTCGCGTTGTGTCAATCACTCGGAACGTCTCTGCTTCGTCATCCACGATCCAAGTCTCTCAGGATTCATCAGTTGGTTCTTGGACTTTTCTTGGGAGATAAACATACGTAAACGCATGTATCGGTATGTATCGGCTTGGCCGGCGATTCATGGATGGCTGCATTCCGACACTTTCTACATTTTGGAAGGAAGTGAAGTGCAAGGCGCACTCTCAAAGGTCGAGTAGCGCTGAGCGGTTTCTCTCGCAAACATTTGCTTGACAGCAATGGTTTTAAGGAGGCAGCACCTATATCTCTCAGGCTTGCAGGAAACGAGCCCTTCCTTGGTCGAGAAGTGGCATCTCAAAGGAGAGCTAGGTCGAGGCCAACTAGTTGAGGTTTATTTCGAGGACATTTCAACGACGCTGATCCTGACATACTGAACTGAATTGAAACCCAACCAGGAGGGAGTCTAGCGATTGAAAATTAGCTCCACAACCATAGCTGGATTCAATGGTCACATCTGAGAACTCAGAAATATGGGCCTAAATGGGGAAATGCTACTGCTCCTATTCAGCACCAGTGAGCGCGGACCAATGTGCTGAATTAGCTAAACCTGCAGCTGAAGTTCAGCTTCTGATAGTGAAGTTATGCATCCTTCAACACTATATAAAAGACTTCAGTAGTAAGAACAAGAGCTAAACTAGCGACCCTAAACATACTTAAAGATCTTCGACTAACGAAGAGCACACAGGGATGTGAACGCTTTGAGGCTCTGAAGTCACCTAGACGGTCATCCTAGTAGGAGCGAAAGAAGCAGAGTAAATGTGTAGAGGATTTATTTGTATAAATGCTCATATCGCCATAATGAGTTGCTAACTAAACTAGTTAAGGGAGTATAGCAATTAAAGCGCGAAAAAAAAACGCTCAGGACTGAAAGGGGTTTGTCAATGACGATGAGAGCTCGAGAAAAGAAGTGCGCCATCAACAGTGACGAGAGTTGGAAAAAGGCGACTGATCTGAGAAATTCTAGTGGTAGGGACTGAAGGCATGGGTCAGTGTACCTCCACTGCTACTTAACCAACAATTCTTGGGAGCGCCGCACACAGCTTTTGGCTCATCAGCAACAGTGAATGAGTGTGAGGTTATGAAAACACCTGCGCTGTCAGTTAGAACCTAAGCGGCCTGATTCAATCCAAGTCCCCTCAGGTCGACTGAATTTCCCTTCCCAACATAGTTGGTAGCGGACAAGTCTGAAAATCACTAACAGAATCACTAATACCAACATCCTCAACTCACAGATGGTAAGTTGCATTCGATCCCGAAAGGGAGTCGAAGGCGTGGCGTAGTTCATGGGGACAAGTTGGCGCCAGTTACTCTGATGTCTTACGCCCTAATCATGTCTATGCATTCTTCGGACAAATATTTCGCCAATTCATTTCCTTATTAACACTGTTGTGATTTTAAAAATTATCGACGGTATTTTTCACGACT
>MU917288.1:25689-37821 GCA_036418165.1 Cooperia oncophora | reverse complement strand
GAGAACAGGGAACCTTCCCCTCCTAAACAGGAGAACAAAGCGCTGAAGAAGAAGAAGCACGATAAATCGACAAAGCGTACAGGGAGCGTACAGGATCGATACCCTCAGTGCGAAAGAACATTGTGCCCCTTGGCAGGCGCAGCGTAGCGCCTTTTACAATCAAGGGCAACGTTATGGCGCCTAACCAAGATACAACAAGCAGGCCCATACGCCCACCGCAGCCGCCCGATTAACATTGACCTGACGCTGGTACTCTTATCGTATCATTTATGAAGTACATGATGTAAAGCGTTGCTGCACGATTATGTATATAAGGTATGCAGCCGTATCCACTGAAGGGGTTGTTGGCGCGATGCCGACGGGAAACTCGTCCAAAAATGCTTCTCCGGTGCCGGGCAGAACAAAGGTTTTTCGCAAATTTTTGGCCACTTAATTTCGCTTTTTCTTTGTTTTCCCCACTATAGCACCCCCGAGGCAGAAGTGGTGCAGTGACAACTGGCACGCTTACCGTTCGCGCGGTCCTGGGTTCAAAACAAAATGGGCCCCCCTGAACCATTGTATAGGCCACATCGCATTCAATAAGTGCTACGATTCTGAATGGAAGTAGAATGCGTGCCGCATCCCACAAAGGGATTGATCAACGGCGAAGACTTTATCCATTTTTGTAGCACCCCAGCTACTATTTCTAAGCAAGTACCAAACTATCGTGGCTTATGCGTTTAAGGTCGAGTGGTGTGACAATTTGTTGGAATGTTTTCCGCTGCAGCGTTGCGTGGTTACTAAAGTGTGGCGAAGCTCATCTTTACATTCCATCGCATTCCACTGCATGTTGAGTACTCTATACAATTTTGGCCAAAGATTTTGATACATTTGGGAGATTGAGGTCTAGGAATTCATTTAGTTGACTTATTAGCGAAATACTATAGATTATTAATCTGTGGTGAATATTTCTTATTCTACCTTTCTCATGTCAGCTTGAATGGCTGCTGTTTGTGGTTTTCCATCTTTACCAAACACTTCAACTCCTCAGCTTATGCGGATGAGCGGTCGAAGTGTAACAATCTCCCCATCAGCATCTGCAACAATCCACTCAGTTCGCCTTGTGGATGTGATTGAATGGTTCATATGCCATTTCATATGCCATTTCGCTATAAATCCACCACTTTTAAACCGAATTCGCCATTTTTCAAACCAAACTCGCCACTTTTCATGAGATCCGTCCACAGTGGGCGGGGCGTGCTCTCAGGCACATTGTACCTACTTTACTGAGTTTCAGTGCATCGGCAGCCGTACTCTCAACTATCGGTCACCACAGGTACATGACACCAGTCGGCTCACCGACTGCTCTAGCGCGCCTGCTTCCGTGATACGGCCCAGCTTACCCGGGCGGGTATGGCTAGGTCATGCGTACCTCCTCTCGTGTGTTTCAATGCTCAATTGATATCCGGCTCTGCTTTTTCTCTGCACTTGATCAGCGCTCCTTACCACCATTCCACACGCGATAATATTGTTGTAAATAGCAGATATGATGTTATGGTCAAGGAGCGCATCATAGATGGAGGCGCGCCGGTGAGCCGAATGATGCATACATATCTGTTTTACATACGGCGAGGATAACCAGCTGAACTCCATGCTTTTCACGGCTTCCCCAGAAAAAGTTCCGCGCGACGTTTTTGTTCTGCAGAACGGAGTTAAGTATCAGTTTAAACAGCTGCCAAAAGCACTAATTAACGGGACAATTTCAGGTGTTATGCGGTTAGATCTGGCATCACTACTAGTAACTTTGCACATAGCTCGGATAAGTGCATGGAAATGTGGTATCGGACCCGTCAGCAGTGCTATTTCCTACATGATTGCATTTCCATCAGATTCAGCAGGTATGAATGTGTTCTTTAGCTTGAAACATTGCTTTTTGGAACTGTACTCTCCGCAACATGTGGTGGAAGGTGAATCGCTTTCAAATACATGATAAGTACTCGTCAAGGGATGCAACTGAGTTTTACGGTGCCTCACTTTATACCTACTGTTCCTAAGTGGACATGCTCGTACACAGCTAGTATCCTGTAGGAAAGATCAAAGTCTGCGTTGAAATGACTGAATAATCCAGTTGAAGTGATCATCACGGCACATTAATGAGAAGCGGACAATTAATCACCGTCCCTGATGTATAGTCCATATCGTAGGAAAATAGGGGGCTACTTCAAGCACGTGGCTGCCAAGCTAATGATGGCTGCCTATTCTCGTGCCGACTCTTTTGTCTCGGGCTCAGATCTTCATCCTTGTTGTGACCCAATCGTGATGTCGACCTCTTTTGTGAAGCTGTACGTGGGTACAGTTGCGCTAGCCCTATCGCGCACTCACTTCACTATGGAGACCACGTGTTCTTGGACATTTCTGTTCGTGTACTCTGGAGACTGACTGAGTCGAACGCCTCCTAAGATCCAGAAAAGTTACACAGCAGCAGAATAGCATCTTATTTAGTAACAGTAGTCTGCTTGCAGAAGTCGATAAATGTTGTGTTGAGCATGATACTCTCATTGATGCCCTTCACGTATCCAGAGACGAAGCAGATCGTATTTTCTGTTACTGCTTATCCAACAAAGAACGTTGGTTGGTTCCTTTCTTTTCTTTCACAGCTAAATAGCTCCAAAATCTAATTCTGCACTTACTCTTGAATCCAATATTGGTTAATTGACTGAAATCTGATTACATTCTGTGCGATTACGTTAGAAAAGATTCTTTTTTGGGTACTAGATGGTGAGGTTTGTTGCCAAGTGGAATCTACCAACTTCCCCACTCGAAAGTGCGTGTCAGTGAAGCCACAGGCTTGTGATAGCTTGGTTCCGTACATCTCCAGTGGATACGCTTTTGCCACATGGTCTCCGCCACCGCCGTTTGATAAATCGACGACAATCGTGTTTTTCGAGGAGTTGCTGCTTGGGACAATGGTGGTTTTTCGTTTGCGTCCGCTATGAGTCAGCGTTAGTCCGTGATATCCCTCGGAAACCACTTTTTTGCTCTGACAAGGGAGCTCGTCAAAAGCGTAGTAAACTTTTTTTTCAAATATTGTAGGGGCACATACGAAGATCAGAGAACTGAGGTTAATTTGTGCTGCGTGCTCCTGAAAAATAGGTTGATGAATGAATCCCACAAGGAAGAAATCGTCCTTTCCTTCAATTCTTATATTTGGGTCCGCGTTGTACGAATGCTTGTCTCAACAAACATGCACGAAAAACGTAACAATCCTCAGTTTTCAAAACGAAACTGCTTTCATGCATGGCATGCGTCTGAGTAACTGCTGGATACGTGAATAAGTATTCTGAACCTTCCCCATTCCTACCGATTAATCGCTCGATAAATATGTCGTCCTTGCTTACTGAGTGACGAGCACTTGCACACTTCCAGCTTTCCCGACTTTTTGAGGTACGTTTGGAGAATGTGCAGCTTTCCTTCTTCCTCCGACGAGTTTCCTCTCTGTTGTTAGTTTCATGTTTTTCTATTCGTAGATGGGTATCTTTGGGTAACGAAGCAAAACCGGACTTCAATAGCGAGAGTCGTCGCACAACCCTATACAAACCAAGAAAGTGAAAACATTTTTTTGACGAATAAATCGTCTTTGGAGTTAATTGGTCGTCCTGATTATGATTCCGACACTTCCTCTTGGCGTAGACGCAATTCGTACCAGAAAAGCGGTTGACGCCAGTTATATGAGTCTATCTAACGAATCCAGTGGCGAAAGATGTGGCTTTGAACGATAAATGGCACCTGTGGCGACGAACGGTCCAGAGGGTGCTGGATCTCGATCGTTCGCCGTATTACTTAAACTGGCCTATAAAAAAGAAAGATTGAAATTGACCTCTTTTGGTGATAATTTCCGCAAAATTTTTTCAGCAAGAGCCACCGCGAAACCGGAGCCGTATAAAGGGAATGACAATATAAATAATTCAGTAGCAATTAACAAAATGACTTTTGAAGGAGGTCTTCAATGAATGACTTCTTGTGGAGATATGTCGTAAAGGAACTAACCTGGTGTTAGGCGAGCAACAATGTAAAAGGATTAAAAAACTTCTTTGCGAGTCTTCCCTCGCTAGTTGACCACACAAAACATAACACGAACAAGAATGGCAATAGTCCGTAGAACTTGAGAACTCAAAGTTGATTGAATAGAAGAGACGAAGGAGGATGAGGGGTGGGGCACAGGCGCTGCCGGAGGTATCGGGAACAAGATGGCTATCTGCCGGACTCGCTAGAGTTCAAATGAACCGGGTCGAGTGATTACGAAAGAGTAGGATGCGAAATTTCCCGCCCGTTTTGATTTTGGCGCGGGGTACGGTAGCGGTGTCTGTCTAAAGGTTAATCTATGACCAACCGTTCGGTGGAGCATTCATCTAGTGCGACACAACACCATAGCCAGAAGTAAGTGCAACATGCGATAACTGATCAGCCAATAAAGATCAACTTTCAACAACAGTCTTGCTATGGAAGGTGAATATCGATACTTGAATAGCACCGACCCATGGGGTACTGCCATTCAGGATGGGCCGATGAAAGGTATTTATCCAAATTGTATTTATGCACAGGTGAATATGGATTTGAGAAAACCGCAACCTGAAAAATGCAAAAGTACGCGGTTTGCGGGGAGTCGATCCACCAACCTCACCGTCACTGTCCGAACGACAATTTTTAGCGCTATCCACTGGCCATCCGATCACTGCAGATGCATACCGCTCCAAACGTTGAAGAAATCATTCCAGCAAACCATCCACTTTTTAAGCACTAACAAAAAACAAACAAGCTGACACAAGCAGCTAACAAGCTGACGCAGGCTAAGCGCCATTTGCGACGATTTATCACTCTGATTTCACCAAAGTTGCAAATGATTATCATAGAGGCATAGAGGTCCAAAAGGGAGCAGTTTCCATAGACTTTTTCAGCTGCTTCTTTGTATTTCCTGGGAAGGCGCCGCGAAAATAAAGTTCACTTCTCAGTTCCCTGCATGAGCCTCTACAATTCGCAAAGAACCGCTTTTGAGAAGTGCACTAACCCCTGAATGACTTCTATTTGATCACACGATCAACTGCATCCCTACTGTCCTTCACCACACTAAATATCAGCGCAAGACTCGGCGCCACAGCCTCTTCACTTTTCAGCGTTCCAGCGCAAACATGACCTTCATATTTTATATTATAATTTTTGCTTTCTGTAACGTTTTTGCGCTTTCGCTATTGCACAGATAAACAGTAGCAGTTAAGGTCTTGCATACGTCTTGCGTCACGCAGGCAACTCCTCCCATTTCTTGAGGGATTCGTTGCCAATTCGGATTTTCATAAGAAAGCTGTCGCTTTCACTCTCACTTTTCACACGTTAAACGCACATTGATAAACCGCCATAGCAGGCTCCCTCACCCCTTGCCCACGCCTACTTTTTGAGGCATGCAATATTTTGAAGCTTTAACTTGGTCAACTTTTTAAGCCGTACGAATAGCTCAGCCCACCACAAGGAGTCGTGCCGCTCTTTGCGCGCATTTCCTGCATCTGTGAAATATCCCAATTTAAAAGGCTAGAGCCTCGATCGTCGCTCTGGTCGCTCGCATTAAACCAGGCAAGGTTGTGGTGCCAAATCAGTGCCTTTTGCTTACAATGGCGCTGGTGCTCAAAACGAATGCATTATTCGGAATCAGTGGGCGAGGTAACCCTGATATACACATTACTATGGGTTTTGGTAAAACAGATGTTAGCGCCAAATGAAAGCCTGTCGGTGCCAAATGCCGCCAGCTCTAAAACTAAATGTCACGTTCAGGGCGATGAATGGCCTCCATAGAAGTTCCAGCGAAACATATTTCTGAGGTTATCGGGTGAAGTCAGCCAAAAATTTTGCCAATTTCACCTCGGAATATTTAATGAAAAGAACAGTTTTTTTTTGGCTAGCGCTTTTGAGCTGCGTCTAAGTTAGACGAGAACGTGATGTCAGTGTCGGTTTCCAACTGGAGGCTGGTGGGATGTCCGTTGATGTAAACCGTCATGTACGTTTGGACCTCTCCTGGAACCCGATGCGTTGGTACCACGTGCACGGTGATGAGTGCTTGGTGCCACGTCGTGGCGCAGTCGTTGATCCTAAGCGGCACAGATAGCGTAGCTGTTTTCTGGATAGTCTTTCTTCCGCTGTGAGCAGACTGGACACGGTGATGGCGGCTGCAAGATTTGGGTGGACGTGGCAGGCGGTGCTTTTTCCTCTTCTGGACGGCACAAATTTTTGTGAACAGGCGGTCTCGACAATTCTTTAACCATCATTGACCGATTTTCAGGCGTGTTCCTTTGTGAGGTAGTCAATAGTGATCTTCTCGTCTTCATTCAGCTTCCCAACTTGCGCAGGGAACGGACGCGGTAGATAGCTTGTCCTGGCGCCTGGAAGGCCAATACGTTAAACTTTGCTCAGCTCACTTATAAATGAGATCAAATGACAAATCGTTATGCGCACAACTAAGAATCAAAATATAATGTTTTTACATACTAAATGCTTGTTGGGGAAATTTGTTCAGTAAATGTGTTTCAGGTATATCCGTAACGTGGTGAAACCGTTATTTTGTACAACCGTCACGCTGTACACGAAGTGGTTCACTGATGATGCTTCAACAGTGTCCAACAGTACTTCTATACCTTGAAATGATTAACAGTAACATATGACTGACTAACGTTCTTTCAACTACAGCAGCTCTCGAGTTGTTATCTATAATCATTGTTCACCCTGTAATTTTTCTGTGCTCCTGTGATAGACATTTTTACTTTAACTAATCTAAAACTGCGATGCTCATTATAACGTAATATAGAAATTCCTTTCCTATGATGATATGCTCTGAGATTTCTATGAAAAATTTAACATGCCATGAAAAGATCACTGCTCATTGCCCTATCATACATGTCATGTCAAATAGATGAATAAAAGAATTAAGCGAAACTCACAGTGGTGATCCATGGAAACGATTGGGCGTGCGACACGGCGCGGTTGGGAGCGCGACCTTGTTCCAACAACAACGTCATCCTGAGCCTGTTACAATTAGCGCAATCTGCTCTAGCTGCGCTCCAAGTCCCGCTCTTACGGTCTTGGGGACAGCCAGTTCGGATTGTCCATCAGCAATGTTGGGTCCAGGGTGGCATCATTGGAGAAAAAAGGCACCCTCACTGCGCTGCAGTCTGAAACCGCTTCAAGACGCCTGTCGTCTTGCAGAGGATCATTGCACATTAATGTGCGGATGCCATGAGGAGCTACACAAATTTTATTTAGTTCAGCTGTACATGATGCGTAGGTTTCTCTTTGTCCTAGTAAAGTTTGGTGGGAGTTATTTTATTTGGTGCATATATTAGTGATTAGTGCAGCTGATCTAGCCTGTTTTCTGGATCATAAGGCGCGCCGCTGTCAAGGTATGTCCTACGGTGGTGGGACACTCCCACAAAATACGACCCTCTTCTGAAGCTCCCTTTCTGAAACAATCACGGAAGGTCTAGTATTCCTCTGTTCCAATTTCCTTTCCCGTCTTTCCGATCCCATTTGCCATCTTGCCGAGCCTCTCCAAGTATTCACAGATTTCCAAAAATTAAACCAGCTTTCCCGAAAAAACTGGCAAGGTGTCCTTCATCGGAAGACTTCTCCGCAACACACTAGACTTGCTGAGGCCGGACAAAAATACAGAGACTATTGTAGACACGAAGATGGAAAAGCAGTTCAACCGCCAACAATGAGCTAAACATAGAGCGTCCCATGAGTGGAGTCATGGTCTACGCTCGCAGATTACCGAATCTTGAAATAAGCAGTTGATTTATACGACGAAGTGGACGCACTACCTACGAGAAGATGTAGATGTTCAAGATAATGGATTCATCTGGAGACGCCACGTCAACCAGCTCCTTCCACGTGGTTAAAGCTACACAAGAGCTGATGAGCGTCTCCGACTTACCATCCAACACCACATCGTATTATCTTATTATATATATTATATTATCATATATTATACGTATATTATAATATCGTATTCCTTATTGGCGACCACTTCTACAACGCCTCGATCTTCTACGGTGGCAGCTGATCCAACGACAACAACTACACAGCCAATACCTCCTGCCAGACGACGATCAAGCCGCTCTCGACGCTCTCCGGAATACCTTCGTACGCCAATTAGTGCGAGGTTGTCAACCTTAGAGAGTGTTGGTGCACCATGATCTCACCTATGACGGTGTTTGATCTGGTGTTCTAACAGATATGCCTGGATTTGAGTGGAAACTTTGACGAGAGAGAACAGTATATAAACAGCCCATCCCTGGTTGTATTTCTACTGTCTTCCAATGTATATTCCGCTGCTGCCTATTCTCAAGAGCATCAACGGAGCAGTCAACAACGAGAAAAGTTGTTTCTCGCTCCCCGGAGAAAATCCTCTCAGGTAAAACTAGGACCACCGCTTCATCAGCGCCGGAATGCGATACTTCTGATAGGATTCTCCTGAATATGCTGTACGCTAACTTGGCATCGTTTCGTTCCCTCCGTTTAGAGCGATCAAACAACATTTCTGCTTTAATGACAAAGTTCAAAGAAGAGAAGACGTGAGTGCTTTACTTGTTGTCGCCATGTATGTAATTCATGGCATTATCATTGTTCGTTAATGTCACAGTGGGAACGATAGATTTCTTCAAAAACACTTTATCACTTGAAAATGAATAGAAGACAATGCGCGTTCAAGAACACTAAACGTGCAAATATGAAACGCAAGGATTCGTTCTAGCCCTAGTGAAGTGTAGCAAAGGAAATACATCGGAGAATATTTCTGAAAGCGTTCAACGATGTGTAACATCCCAGAGATGTGACGAATAAGTTACACTACTGGAAGAACCTTGTAGAACAAGAGAAAAGGAAACTACTTTGCCCTTCGCAGGACCCAGCTGGCCCTCCTGCGGAGATTCCAGTTGTCCTCAATGGGCCTGCATTCTCATCTTAGAACGAAACAAAATGAATGCAAAATAACATGGGAGAGGAGTGTGCGTGATTAATAAGTCGACATGATCCGAACCTAGAAATCGAGTAGCAATACAAGATTCTTCTGATGACGTCTGAAGGAGTGTTGCACCACATGCTGCGATTCACTGGCATACAGGAATAATACAGTATCATCTCAGGGCGCTACAGTACATATCCTCCTCCTAGACATTGATCTGAGCGTAAAAGCTATTCTCTGTCGACTATACTCCGATAAAATTGAAGGCAGATAGAATGATATGATAAATGAGATCGGGTTTTGTACAAGAAATAGAAGAGAATCGCATATAATCAATAGTAACGACAAGCTAGGAATGTTAGGAAAGGAAAAAGGGAAGAAATAGAGATGCATAAATGAATAAAATGATTCTCATATGCTGCACAGGGATTCATTGATATGATTATATAAATAAACGACGAATTTTTCGCAAACAAATATTAGGATTCTTCATTGGATGACAACTGACTGCTAAATGATGAACTATATCACGTTGAGATCACACCGGTACTTCGGCTTTAATCGGGAACATGAACTCAGCCTCTCCGTCAGCGTTCGCATTCGCCTGAAACTGTAGCGATAGCCATTACTCAGAATTTAGATCAATGACCATTTATTTGAAGACATCATGCCAATACCCGCTGAGTTGAATCCCTTCTACGTATCTGGTAACCAATCAAGAAGAATGCGTGGTGTGGAGGTGTCCTTACGTACGTATTGGCGTATCTCCAGCTCGTTTCCCCAAGTCGCTGCCTCACTGGGGAGCCATTGATGGAAACAGGCTGGCGTCGAGCTGTACTCAAAACGAGCCTGTTTGCCCGGGAAACAATCACAAGAGGACGAGTTGCATGGAGCGACTATTTACCTCGCTGCTGCCAGCGAGTGCGGGTGTGTAGCTAGCCTTCGATTCACGACTCAGAGTCGCTAATAAAGCGGGACTTGCACAAGTTAATTACAGTAACTTGGCCGATGAGTAACATCGCCTTCTTCGGTTGGAGCGTAAGTAACAGCGGCTTTTTCTGATTCAAAATTTCGGGAAAAAAGGGAAAATGTCTGTGAAGGAGTTTGTAGTTAGCGGGGTTAGATACACAAGTGTATGTACTAACTGACCTACTCGCGAAGTAAAGGAGAAGAACCTGTCGAAAACGCTATATGTAAGACCGTATTTGTGCTTTGTAAGCGGGAGATAAAGGATCAGTGTGGATAGCTAGGGAGAGACCAGAGAAAGCACAGAGAGAGGAGAACACATGCAGAGGAGCAAGACAGCAGACAAGACATCTATCAAAGCGGGCACAGTCACTTGAGCAATCTTGTGCCTTACTACCTTACCACTTTCCTTAAACAAGATTGGTCGTTGCAGTCTACGCTACCTCTCCAACTAAGAGCTTAGAAGTTATTATGGATCGCGGGCTCTGCATAATGGATCGCGGGCTCTGCCTTCAAGGCTTGAAGGCCGGTCATGAAAGAATCAGGGATGGAAATTAAGCTAACCGATTGAGTGTTTCTTCATTTTGAAGAAGTCAAATTCGAACAGGACAACCCTTTAGGAGCTTGGTCGATCCTCTCATATGCGGCTACTACCTCACCAAAATCTTCAAAGTCCCCATCAACTATCCAGAACTCAGTATGTAGTTTTACTTCGAGAATCTGGCGTCGGCGATTCATATAAAAGGTGCATTCGTCTAAAAGGTAATAATGGATGCCAGAATCCCTGATATGCGCCCGGGCTATTTCCGAACACTCAGTTACCACTAGAAGGGCTCCAAAATGATCATTGATAAGAAACGTCATTTCTTCGCGTGACACATAAGCCATTGCAAAATAATTGCAACATGCCACAATGGTCAACACGATTAAGCTTGTCACAATACCACAGCTATGGATAGGCCGTTTTCATACATATTCTATTCCACGTTTATTGATTGCTGTTGTTCGTCGTTTGCCTTCTTTCGTATTCGTAGACGTTTCAACCAGAAAGTGGTCCGTGAAGAAAATGGTAATTATCTGGCTGTTATGGAGGAACGTCATCTGCGAAGTTTGTTGGAAACAAAATATGCTACTGTAGTCACTCAAAGGCTTGATGGACGCGCGAGGTATTTCTTGAGCGTTGTGTGCGCAATATAACGCGTAGTTTGGACCCCGCAAAAATCCTATGCAACACAATTTTGGAATGTTGATCGGGAGAACCTCCCCCAGGGCACACCACCGTTTAGGGATTTTAGCCAAATCCGTGACCCTCCTCCCTAAGAGGCGGCTTGATACGACCCCCCCCCTGCCCCATCTTACCTACCACTTTCGTAGGTTTCTTTCCTAAATTTTCCTAATTTCCTACACTTTTTCCAGTGCTTCCGAAATGTCCCGATTCGTTTACTTTTCCCCCAATGTTTCACTGTAGAGAGAGAGAGAGACAGAGAGGTGGGGGAGGGGAGTATATTGCACAAGTGAAACAGGAAAAAGCGCGAAAAGTAAACAACCAGGAAACATTTTTCCCAACGCCGCAAATTTCTCTGGGGGAGGGGAGGGAGGCGAATACAACCCTCACCCCTCTCCCTACAACGACCGAATACGACCCCACCCCCTTATAGTGTCCGTGAAACAAGAAAAATCGATTACCAAAAAATTCCCCGGACCAACTACGACCCTTTCCCTCTAGCGACCAGATACGAGCCCCTCTTTTGGGGAAACGATGATGGCCCCTGCCTCCCCCTCCGGCATGACGCCTAGTTGATGAAAAAAGGAATGGTAAAATCTCAAGAAAGTTGGTAGGAGAGCTGAAGGAAATGGGTGAGGCGGGAGGTAAATTGCCCGACTGATTGAAGGGGAGTCGTACCCGAGGACAAAAGTGGAGTGGGGGAGGGTTGTGCTGACACGGCAGTTCCTATAGCTCGCTTGCAAGATTCAGATAGCACTTTAGTTTCGGTGAACATTGTAGCTCTGGATAACAGGAGAAGAGATAAATTAGCATACCTGTATGACTGGTATACAGGCCAGGGCGATGGTTTCTGTATGCTCTCGAAACGTATTGCAAGTTTCGTCAAACAATAATACTCGAACCTGAAACCGAGAGAAGATGAAAAAGAAACCGAATTCAATGTAAATGAAAAAAACGTTAG
>MU917288.1:9979-24872 GCA_036418165.1 Cooperia oncophora | reverse complement strand
AGGCCAATAAAGGTGTCATCTAAAAACCTCGTTTGGCAGAAGTATTTAAATATTCGACATCATGCCGAGGTTTCAAGAAGGGACAACGTGGAGATTACTTTCCTTCTGTATTTTTTAACCTTTGGATCAGAATGGATTATTGCCTAAGAAATCAAGCCAAGCATGGTCCGCAGTAGGTTAAAATTTGGCACGATTCCTAGCCGCCAAAAAGAGCTCTAGTTGTGATTTCCTCTTCCTGATGAGCACTTTTTTTACAGGATCAGCACCTTCGGTTTCGTTCGATTTACTGACCCGCATTCGGCTTAGCTGACCCGTAATCCAATTAGGAAAGGAATGTGAAGTTGATATCGAGTGATTACTGAACTAGTGAGCGGACACTGCACTTTACGTGAGGTTAAAGATTAAACTCACATATCTTATCAACTCCGAATGCGGCACGTATTCTACTTCCATTCAAAATCGCGGTGGCTGATTGGATGCTAGATCGCCGACACAATGATTTGCAAGAGCCACGCAAGCCAGTACTTTGCGTCTTTCAGGAAGAAACCACTAACAATTTACCGTCTGTGAAGAAAGAAGGAGACCGGTAACGTGGAGACAAGAAAGCGCGGATGGCCTACGAGATTTGACCTCTAGAGCGCGCGCCTGGTGAGCTGGATACTAGCCACTACACCACCTACCAATACATAGATGTTCTACCAATAGTTTCACCCATCACTGTTACTTTTTTGGAGCAGTTTGATAGAAACTCACTTGATATCGTAAATGTTCGCATTCGAATACTCGCTTGCCAACCAGTCTTGAATTTGACCGATGACAGCTACATTTCACTTCTGTTAAGGCTGCTGGTAGTCGCTGTAATAGAAAAATTGAGGCTAAAAAAATAAGTGCACCAACGATTATAGCTAGTGCTCCAGTGTAAGCTGCAATATTTATCAGCTGCAGTATTACTTACTCTTGGATTGTAGTTGAGAATATATTCGAATTTGCACAACGCTCTTTCTCGTAGTGGAGTCTCAGCGCTGATTACTTCCAACTTCTTACTGTTACATGACGTTGAACTGGTAGTGATTTGTTCGCCATGTCTCAAGCCGTTCAACTTAAACAAATTATACATAGATTGCGTAATGAGCAGGCAGTTTTCGAATGTATAAGACTCGAATTCAGCCCTCATCATGACAAGGACGTAAAAGGGGATACGTCCAGCCCTCTCCTCCCCCCCCCCTGTTCGCTTCATTAATGCACGCTTATTCTAGCTCCATGAAGACAGAAAATCACAGCATAGCAAAAGAGTATAAACTTGCCCGTAATCGGTTACTTTCATGTTATTTTATAGTCAATTCTAACCCCAACAAAAATTAAATGCAGAAATTTAACTTGAACAACGGACAAAATTCATTTAAACAAATATTTACATACTAAACTGAAATAGGTATATTAGCAGTGCCAAATATATACCCCGCTCCCATCCTTCCTCCGTTTGCAATTTCGAACTGCAAGAAATAGAAAAAAAGAAAAGAAAAACATTGTCGCATGCGACAACGCGCGCGAAAAATGGGTGCGCACAGCGACTCCCTCACTGCTTATACCTCAGAAAGTAGGGTTCTGTTTTTCTCGGATAATTCCATGACTTTATAAAAATTTTCCTAAAGCAAAAGGAATATTTCGTGGATTCAGATTATTTGTTGTATAAAAATTTGTTAACCACTACAAATAAATGAAACTGCGGCTGTCACTAGTTCCGATTTACAAGTCTCACTCTGGTGAAACCTCTAAAACTTAATATAAGCTGGCCACAACCCGTTGGTTACCTGTCGTGGAGATATTTCTATTGATCATTACAAGATTTGACAGGTGCTTTGTACAAGGGTTGACACCTAGTCTCAGGAAGATTTGGCTAGTAATGCGATGTAGTCTAATGCACAGTGGCTTGCGAGGGTAAGTGTACGAGTATAGTGTCTTTATTCTCCCAGGTGACATTTGCAGAAATGTCCCCAGGAGGTACAAGGGCTAAATGGTCCGGGTGGGAGCAAATCTGACTTGACCCATGGACAGCGCGCTGACAAGCAAGCCAGCTGCCATCAGGGCACGCTGCACGCTGAATTTTGCAAAGTAAGATCACTAGAAGTTCCTTCTCTAGGACGATCCTCTTTTCCTGTCCTACCATACGCTATTTTGTCCAGAAGTTCTCCGGTCTCTTGGCTTCTCCTCGAATACTGCCTTCGAGCGGGGAGGTGGGGGAGAGGGAATAACGGAAAAAACCAAAAAAAAGTGGACAACCGAAGACCCTCTGAATGCCCTGAGCCCCATTCGATCTCTGGATTTCATCGCTTCGAGGAATGTTTTTAATCAGATAGCCGACTATCTTTGGCAATCTATGTTTAATAAAGGCGATTATTCTACGGAAGTGGGGATTCATTGGATGACGTTGGGTTCAGACATTTTTACAGAATTACGTGGGAGCAGATCTGCAACAAACAGCTCCCGAACTGTCTATCAGTATACCAAATGTCCTGAGACTGGATCGCTCGAAAATTCATAAAATTTAGGAGATATGTTGATCACGCGTCATTTTTTTTTATTTTTCGATTACGAATGGCAGAAGCAGCATGGCCCAATCACAACGGCTCACCTAAGTCATTTGGCAATATAATCAGACTAAATGATAACAAGGTACTCCACTCTATCCTCGCCATAACCGTGGACAGGCATGTCAGTATATTAGAAAGCCGAATAGAATAAATAAAAGTAGAAGGAAAAAACGGAGGAAGCCCAGTCAAGTCTGATCCCTCGTTCAATAAGTAAAGTGAGCCTGACTCACGATGGGCGACTTGGGCGCGGGGCCGAAAAATCTAGCAGTACTGCGAGGGCCGGCGGAACAGTACCACACCTCACTGCATCAAAAAAATCTTGATGGAAGAAGCCTTTGCCGCTGAAGAATCCCTTTTTAAATTGCAGCAGGCATTCCCTTTTTAGAACTGAAGCGGCTTCCAAGTGCAATGATGTACGGGCCAGTGCAGTCTGAGGAAAACAAACCTCCTCCTCCTCTCTACCTCTGAACCTTCCTGTGTCCTAGTAAGCTACTTAAATGATTGTGAAGTCGGTATTTTTATCCTCTAAAATGAGTGTGGTACCAAGCAAGTAGCCTCTGATGCCTAGATACTTTGGTAATTTTGGGAGAGAGCCGAACCGGGATATGGTCTTTATATAGATCGCGTGATAAGGCGGCCCAGGGCACGTCATTGGTTGGGGATTTTAGTCGAGTCCGTACGACCCCCTTTTTTGAGGGTTGGTACGACCCCCCCCTCCGGCCCTCTGTCCCTCCTCATCGAGCTGTCGAGCGAGGTGGGGAGGGGTGCATATAGTACACTAGTACACCTCCTGTTAGAAATTCCCCAACAACGATGTGCCCTGAGGCGGCCTCTCACCGCCTGTGCCCTAATAGGTTACCTTCATAATTGTCTTATTGCATTATATAATTAGATACTGCCCTTATTTCAGCGGGATTAAAGGAGAACAAGTGAGCCAAAATAATCGAAAACTATTTTTAGGCATGTTCCAGGTTATTTTTATCGCCTACTATATGTACTTGCTAGAAGATCAGTGATGTTTATTGGGGTACCGTTGTTTCATTGCTATGAGGTAGACAACTTCGTGCCTTCGAATGAACATGAGTTGTTTACCAGTATAACACATAACTACTGTACGTTTACGAAATGACCACAACACAATAAGTGAAGTCGAATATGTGGCGCTGCGCAAAGCGAGGTTTGAGCGCTCCGAGTTTTTAGGCGGGTCAGGGGCATATTTCTTCACTTTTGAGGAAGACCTTATCTTGAGATCAGAAGATTTATAATTCATTTTAGCGTGATCGTGTGAACTCCTCTGAGGTCTCTTGATCGATTCAGCACCTAAATAGCTTATGCAATCACAGCAACCTAGAGTCGTGATCCTTGCAAAGGAATGGGACGAGGCGTGGATAGATGTGCTGCCAAGGTGGACTTTCCCGCCAATTATGCCGTCCTGATTCCACAACAATTGGCGGGAACGACTGTTTATGCAGCCCGCCGCTCCACTCCACTTCACAGCACTGTCGTTTGGCAGGGGTCATGACTATACCTACACTCCAAGTTTCAGAGCTGGAGAGGGTGTTGTTGAGCGTCCTTCAGTTGAATGTGGCGCCGACCACGCTTTTTGTAGATTGCTGTTTCGAGAGAGCTATGGTCACGTTTTTGTCCTCCACAAGACAGGGTGACAATTGTCTAAAACGGAGCTATTCCGCGAAGACTTCATCTTACACCATGGAACGGCCTATTCATCACTGGGAGCGGAGTGTCGCCTGATTAAGGTGATCGGATTCCCACAAAATTACAACCCTTTCATCGCTTTGAGGTCCACTACATGGCACTGTCCGCGTACGGCATTCAAATTTAATACAAGGGAAAGTTTTGGTCCGAGCGACAAACAGGAAAAACATAATAGTATGGTTTGCTAGTCTGAATGAATTTAAATTAATAGTGTATACAGATGTGCTGATTCTCGCTGAGCCTTTCAGTAATGTCACGCTTTTCTTTACATCTAAACCTGCACTTCTGGTAAGTCCACCTTCTGGTGATTCATAAAAGCTGAGCATCCCATCAAGTGAATTAACTTGTTAGTTTCAATAAGTTGAGATCTTTCTCACGCATGAGTAATCACTGTTCTGTTTCCGGTTGGTAAGCAAATGATGTCAATGATGTGGAAAATAGGTAAAACTTGAGCTAAAGATGATTAGCGCTTCACGCTTCATTCAACTAAGCACTCGGGATACGTGAACAAATAGTGCTGACGTCAAAACATGATGACATTTTGCTATCTGACTCCTTTCCCATCAACTGCCTGCCTCCGCTGGCAACCCATGAATTGAGGACTACGTGCAGTGCACGTGACAATTCTTACGCTTCTCGCATCTCCTAGAATGGTCCCAGTTCCAGCTGCCATTAGACCAAAGATTAACCATAACGTTTTTCGCACTCAAATGAGTAATTAACAACTAACCGAGTAACTGGAAGTCGTCAACGACAAAAATAGGCTATAAGTGCTTATGAGAAATTCGATCAGCGCTCCTGTTCATTAGTAGTCAAACATTGACGCTTTACATACATATTAATAAGAACGACAGTAACTCTCAGAATGAAGTTGACTGTTCAGTGCTTGACTAATGATGCTAATTCACTAGTTAGTGGTTGTTAACTGATAGCGGTACCCAGGTTCAAAACTTATTTAGAGGCAAAAATATGGAGCACTCTGCGTGGATGACCATTTGTTAGAGATGCGCCGTGCATTTGATCCTTTCCTAGAATCACACCGAGATTTTAGTGCGCATACAATACACAACGCGGAAAGCCGCTTTCAAAAGTACTCTCGCTCTCCCGAACATGGCACATCATTAGCGGGATTTTAGTCAAGTCCGTCCATCCCCCTAAAAGGTGGCTTGATACGGGCGCCCCCCCCCGCATTTAATCCTTTTCCAGAAACATACACACTGACATTTTAGTGGGCATACAATAAACAGCGCGGAAAGCTCTCGACAAAAATACTCTCGCTCTCCTAATCACGCCACATCATTAGCTGGGGACTTTAGGCGAGTCTGTTAGTTCCCCCCCCCTCCCGCAAAAGGTGGCTTGATACGGCCCACCCCCTCCCAGTTCTCACCTCAGTGAGCTATCGAGTGGGCAGGGCTGCGTAAAATTACATACTATGAAACAGGAAAAACCCCGAAAAGTCACGAAGCTCTCTCAGAAGGCTCGACGGCAAATACGACCATCTCCCCTCCTCCTCCAGCTATCAAAGCGACAAAAGACACCCCCTGCCCTCCTCCCCTGTTGGAGAATCCCCAATGATGCGTATGCCTTGCCAAAAATCTCTTGTACCAGTTATTACGCGAGGGCCTGGATTGTATCGGGCCGTATCTCGTTTTCCCTATGTACACTCCTCATCCCAGAGACGGAGCAGCATTTGAACATGGCATAGTTTGTTAATTCTTGGAATATTTCAATATGAGATGACGGTTTGTTTCTGTGCACAACTGTCAATGATTACACTGTCCCAAAATGAAAAATATCTCCGAGAAGCTCAGCAGCATCACGTAATCTCAATTACCAGCCACGCTACGCATCCAGGGATTTTTGATAACATTACTATTATGACAACATCGAAATGAAATAGGGCTTCATTGATCAGAAAGTTCCTCCCCTTATTCAGAGTGCGTAGTTTTGGGTCTAGAATGGAACTATAGCTCGAAAAGTTCATATAAAAGTTTAGTTGTCCGAGACTGTCTAACAAGATATACAAGTGATCTTCCTCCAGCGTGCTATTGCAATTTTCCAAGACGCTCGTCCATAGGCCTGTGTGTACAGTTGGTACCAGATTTATATTGGGGTTTAAAACATGATTTTTCATTGCGACCTAGGCTGCATCGCCACAACTCAGAATTAATTCAAAGTCAATTGCAGTTCTGAACTGGAGCAGAATGCGTGGCGCCCCATAAGAAGAGATTTGTCAGCATCGACATTCGCATCCTGCACCCTTCTATATCCTGATTTGTTCGTCGACTTTGATAATAATAAGCAATAATAATAATAATAATAATAATAATAATAATAATAATAATAATAATAATAATAATAATAATAATAATAATAATAATAATAATAATAATAATAATAATAATAATAATAATAATAATAATAATAATAATAATAATAAGCAATAATAAAATATGAATCATAGCTTGGCGGATCATATGCTGAGATTGATTGCTTAGGGATTTCAATGACTATAGAATTTGGAATTGAAACGATTGACTTATGATTCACAGCGTTTACATTTCACAGAAAAAACGTTTTATCGAGTGGAACATATAATACTATCATCCTTTCGTTTCGCTCCACTCTCCGCCTCCAACCTTGTTGTAGGGGATTACTTTTTGCTGATATGCCCAATCTTGGGAGCCTCTACTAATCTTTTTATAGCACGCTACCTGTCCCGAGTCTATACAACTCCTTCTACAAAAAAATTTTGCAAATAGCACTTGGTGATATAGGCGTTAAAATGCGATTAAAATGCTAAATCTTCAATTTACCAGAAACCAAACTAGTATACGTTGCCCCACTGTAATTTGTCGAAATCAATTCTGACGAGTTCATCTATTGGTTCTGGCATATAATGAACAGAGTCGCTACGACCTCCCCTAGCAAGATGACTTGATACACCCCCCATCGGCTTCGAGCGGGGAGGGAGAATCGTGACGTGAAAAACGCAAGGAGAAAATGGTCTCCTTTCCATCTACCTATCATTTTCTTGGATTATACCAACTTCCTACCAATTTTTTCGGAACTTCTCGAAAACTCTCCTCTCCTTCCTATTTTTGTTCCCGAAGGCGAGCAGCAGGTGGAGAGGAGGCTGTATACAGGGGGGGCCAAAAAAAAGTCATTTTGCCTCCATGACTTTCAAGGCGCTATAAGTTACACTTTATTAAATTTTTATCGGACATTTTTACTACCATATTAAAGAGCACATTAAATACTATAATGTTACTCCGCCGCAGCCTTCTGGAGGAGCGCCATCGAGAGATTCAGCCGCGCGAAAGTGAGTGGGTACCGGAGTTGAGTGAGATCTGTGGTTCGTATTTTCCCGCCACCTACACCCTATTAACTCCGCCGATACGTTAATTAGATGGGGATACAGTCAGTGATCTCTACTGATATATCACTTCTTTAGGTATTCAGCCCCTTCCATTCCAAGTAGGCGGGAGCTTTTCCAAAACCCTTCGATTCCATGTGGTGGCACCCAAACCTGTAGCAGCACAAGTGCCAAAGAAGGTATACGGGCACCACATGTGGCGCGCACGAATTCTACTCAGTTTACTTGATGTAACGCCAGCACTCACCTCGTCGGGTCTTACAAAGAAAATACGGTCTTCCCTTCCCATACCCTGTCCAACCATCAACCGCGGCCTCGGCGAATACGGTGAAATGATGTCCTACATCGTTACGACGTGCCGATAGCTGTCGAGTGGGAGTCTTAGCCCGTGTGAGTCAGAGTACTTGATCCTTCAGGTAGCTATCGAGATGACTTCATTCAATGAAGTCTCCGCCTGCTGTTTGAGGCGACTGACTTCTCAAGTGTTTCTCCCTAGCACAGGCCGCGACTGGAGATGACTTCATATTTTGGCGTACATGAAGGCGATTGGCGGCAGCGTGCTCCAGCTTATAGAGGAAGATCTTGGGTATCTTCCACTCTGGTACTCATATCCACTTCCCCTGTCTGGGCTGCGAAAACTTTCGTTATATAGCGCCGTAAATTGACTTGGTTTGCCCCCCTCTGAAACACATTGTAGAACAGGAAAACCGCGAAAAGCCACAACCGAATAAAATTGTCTCCCAAACCCGCAAAGGCGTCTGAACAGCAAGACGACCCCACCGTCGGAATCAACACCAAGCTTGTACTCCCGGGACTTCGTAGAGTGGAGATACTACACATAGACGCGCTACCAGAGTTCATGAGTATAAGTCTTATAATAATATATAGGCAAGTACGATCAAAACGCAACCTTTACATTGCTTGTTGATATATGTGCAATTTGTAGTTAGTGATGAGTATCTTCTCATAAAATGTCTTTAAGAATATTTTGTGATTCATTTTCTTCGGCATACCGTATGATAAGCATTGTCTGACGTCGCATAATCTCATCGCACTATCTTCGATCGCGCGAATACTGGTCTGAATGACTTTATTACTTTAAGTAAATGTTCCTCAGTAATATATCGTGTTTGTTCTAAAGATGGCGCAGCTCCGGTGTGGGCATTTTGCATTATCGTTGTTCCACTAGTTCTGGTTTGCGACCTTACACTGATGAAATCTGTGATCTCTTATAAAGCTGGAGCAAGCTCATCGAGCCACCATGGCGGAAACCGTCAACTATAAAAAGGCTCTCTAGCCCCCCCCCCCGCCTTGCCTGAATTGCGCCTAAAGATGCATACAAAACAAGGTGTAGAGTGGTATAATATTTAGGTGCGGAAAATAAGTTCTGTCACCAAATTAGACTTTCTTTTTACAGAGAGGCGCACAAGATCAAATTATACAGCAATGTTATTGAGAGATCCTTGCCAGTTTTTGGACAGTTCGTGGATGCCATCGCTTAACAATGCACGCCGGCGCGACGCAAAGTTGGACATCATCTCAACTTTGACTTGGGCTCAAGTCGTGGAGGTTTTCTCGGCTGTATAACGGTTGAATACGGGAGGCGACTAGCAGTCAGAAAGAGCAATGTCTGGACTACCACCGGTGCAAGGAGAGCCATCCAGCGCTATGCCGCCACGCTCGAACTTTTTTTGACGGGGTCTCGCCACCATGCACGTGTACAGGACTGATTTTCCCTCTGCTTTGTGACGATTCGCATTCAGATCTCGGAGCTTGCCTTGAGTACTGTATGAACGAGGATGGCAGTCCGCTTCAGCTCAAGGTTTCCGCGACCACGCTATCTAGAGTCTTGAGTTACAGCTACTCCCGAACCTTCACGTGCGACAGTAATTTAGTGTAACGGTATGCGCGTTGTTAAGGCGGTCAGCCTTGTAGCGCCGATAACAACTTCTTTGTCCATTTATATGCAGTAAGGCTTTATGATGCAGGAGCCGGAGGCTGGAGCAAGCCTCAATCGAGCGCACCATGCGCGGAAACCGTCAACTATTAAAAGAGGCTCTTCTAGCCCCCCCCCCGCCGTTGGCTGAGATTGCGCCAAAGATTGCGGGGCAAACAGTGGCTAGAGTGGGATATGAATATTAGGTTCGCGGACGGGGAAGTTTCTGTCACCAAATTAGACTTTCTTTTTTAGCAGAGACGCGTACAAGATCAAATATATACCAGCAATGTTATGACTGAGAGATTTCTCTTACCAAGTTTTTGGACAGTTCATGGTCGCCATCGCTTAACATGCACGTCCGGCTGCGACCAAAAGTTGTACATCATCGCTCAATGTATGCACTTGGCTCAATGTCGTGGAGGTTTTTTTAGCGGCTGACTTAACGGTTTGAAACACTGAGGCGACTAGCATTAAGAAAGAGCAAATGTCTGGACTACAGCGTGCAAGGGAGAGCCCTCCAAGCTCTTATTGGCCATGAAGTACGGGCGTCGAAACTTTTTTTGACGGGGTGTGCTGCACCAGCACGTTGAAGACGGACTGTGCCGATGGATTTTGCCCTCTGCTTGACGATTCGCTTCAGATCTCGTAGCTGCCTTGCGTACGGATTGACCGAGGAGGCAGCTTCTTCATCCAGTAGTTTCCCGACCCACCGCTATCTAGAGCTGAGTTTACAGGTACTCCCGAACCTCACTTCGTCATTCGAACCGTAGGCTCCCGCTCTGAAGAGCTAGCGTCGTGGAAGATTGTCTGATGACTGTAGACATTGTCCTTGTGCAGCTCCATTATTTCGGCGTCGACAGCTGCCATGCTGGCGCCAGGGTGGTAGAAGAAATAGTTTAAGGAAGCGCTTGAAGGGGTCGGTGCTGAAGGTAGCGGATAACATTCTTGTCCATAATGCAGAATAAGGATGAGCAGGAGCCGAGCCAGTGACACTAATAGAAAGATCAATCCTTAATGTATAAATGCTCACATTACCGGTTAGCCCTCTTCAGGTAATAGGCGAATACTTGGGTTCAAAAAAGTATGACAGAACTTTCCCGCCAACCTAATACTAGTCCCAAATTCATAACTGTTGGCTGAAGTCGACAAGTACTAGTCTCACTTACACTGATGCATAGACGAGATGTGGAAAGAACACCAAAGTGGAATAAAGAATTTTTAAGGACGAAATTTTGGCAGAATCTGAAAATAATTGACGTTATGAGAATGGCGGAAATATGAGACGTACGAAGTGTGTGAATCGACCCGAATGAGCCCGAAAAAACGTGGACAGCACAAAGAGTGTGAAAATGTGAAATGAAACAAATGGTATCGATAATCCCCGAGATTCTGCGAAACCAAAGAGCATATCGAAAATCACATGAATTCTAGAAACGGTTTTTCTTGGAAGAGATTGTTGAGTTCGGCCACAGTAGGCTAGGAAGCCCTGGTTGATATCAGCGCACTCGCGGAGCACGCAGAATGATTTTAACACGAAGATCACGTTTAAGCGATAGGCTTCATGATTAATGGAAATCTAAAGATTATTCTCCACCGTCACATATGATGTGAATCAATCCGTTATTATCAAATAAAGAATTCTTGGGAGCTCTCGCAAAAATGTTCAAGCTACATTTTCCGAGTAACAACCCATAAAAAAGGAAGTGAAAGAGATGAAGGCGTTTATAAAGTAAGCGCTTCATTCACCGAAATCTGCGAATGAATGGTCTCCCACAAAGGTGTGCAATACTATCACCTGCCCACGTCATATCTATTGGGAGACGAATTAAATTCGGCTCTTCAAACAAACTATCGCAATTACTTATGTGACAGAGAGCAAACAACGCGAAACAGGTCTTGTTTGAACTATGCTTCGATGTTCCGGAAATGGAAGTACTCCTGTTCGTTCAAGAAATGTTTAAAGATTAAAAAACGGTGAATAGAGGAAGAGACAGGTAACAATAGTTGTACTCACTTACTTCAGCAAAACTATGAACTCATTTTGGTCTTTTGAACCTTATCTTTATAAAAGGCTTCTTCGGAAAGAATAGACCCGGGGGTACTGTCGTGAGGGTTATACTGCTTGCAATCTTTTGGGATTTGAGTGACCTGTGAAGATTTGAGCAGCCCATCAAGCTCGGTAAATGCATGCTACTGATCTGGAGCTCAAAAACCAAAGTCTGGCTAAAAATCTTGAATTTGGCAGTTTTATGATGTTGGCATGTAATGTTGCATTAAATGAACGCTCCTGAAAGTCAAGACAAGATACTCAGTTCTCAAGGGAGGTAGGTGTAATTCTGTCGACCTCCGAGCGCCAAGTAAATTAGGATCGTAGCGCTCGAATGCGCTGCTGAAGTAGGCGAGTGGTAAGTTTGAAGTTTAATAAAGATGTGACGGTAGATTGAGCCCGAGTCGACCAGCGGCAGAGACGTGGGCGTTAATGAGGACGATGAGCTGTGAGGGCGTAAGAGGAGAGCACAAATTGAGTGACATACAGTTGTGCGCTGCCAAAGTGACTCCGCCTCAACTTTGCTCTCATTATCCCTTGAAATAGTGAAAAGAACATATCTGGTGGTCTTCCTTTGTAGCAGATATTGAGGGAGAAGACGCGAGAAAGATGATCGATTGCATAGCTTGCTGCCAGACTCACTGAACTAGCAGCTGAAGGCAAAATAGTTTTATTACTCATTACTGTGTGATAACCGCGCCTTATTATATTATTTTATTTAAACGTATAATAAAATTATTAGGGAAACTGACCATTAGGAGTTATTGTTTTTAAAGGTTGGTTGCCTGCTGCTTGCTAAAAGGGAACAAGCCTCAGAAAGAACATCAGAGAGGACGCGTTGGCGCTGTTTAGCGACGGGGGGGGCCATTTTGATTGTACTAACATTCCCTAGTTCCAGTTTAAGAATCTCACCATGGTAAAACTTGTGAACGCCTGTGAAGCTGGAGTAAGATCGTCTAGCCACCATCCTAAAACGTGTCAACTCGAGAAAAGGCTACCTAGATGGGTCGGCCCACCTATGAAAGCCCCCCCGTCGACCGCGTCCATTAGCTCTATGTCAACTTTGTCAGGCAGGGCACATCATCAATTTTTAATTTTTCTTGTTTCACGGACCCTGTAAGGGGGTAAGGGGGTGAGGGTCGTATTTGCTCGTTGTTGGGAAAGGGGGGGAGGGGTCGAAGTTGGCTTCTGGGAGAAAGTTCGTACGAATTTCCGCAAATTCGTCGCATTGTTGCACTTTTTCGGTTTTTTTTCTGTTCCACATGCGCTGCCGCATACCCCTCTCACTCCACAGGGTAAAAGGGGGAAAAGAAGCAATAACGTTTTCTGATCTTTGCCGCCAAAACCGGAAAGGGTGTAGGCGAAGTCGCGCGAGTCTAAGAAAGTCGGCTGCTAGGATGGGGAAAGGGCGGGGGGCGGTGGTCTAGGGGGTCGCTGCTTTTGTTCGCTTGTGTATGTGCAGTATACTGCCCCCCCCCCTCCAGCTCGATTGCCCTGTCGTATCAGGGTAGGGGAACTAGGGAACGGGAAGGGGTCGTATCAAGCTACCCTTCGAGGGGGAAGTCGTACGTATTCGAGCAAAATCTTCAAATGATGTACCCTTTTGCGAGACCGATCTGAAAACTGCTCAAGCCACTCTTCATCGGCCCGGGCGCCGGCGGGCTCGATGCCATCAGGACTGACAAGAAAGTTGGTTGGACCTCCCGTTGTTACCGAGCAAAGGCAGTTTCACTTGGAAATATAAAGCAACTACTGTAATTAAACCCTTATAGAGCAGCCAGCTCCCATTCCACAGGCGCGTCAACTCCTCCACTACGTAGAACGATGTGGAACCTTTCCAACAAACTATTGTAGTATTGTAGACGCAGTGTAGCTGAAGGTAGCGCAGGGCCCAGGCTTCCTTCCCTATTCATTTTTGTTCTGCCTTCGGCCACAGCTTGTGAGCCGAAACACTGCAACTTTTTCGCGAGGATGAGCAAGAGATGGAGATAACACTATTTTTGTGCTGATATTAATCAACTGCTACGATGCTATTATACGCAGGAGACATAGATCAGAGGTCTCAGGTCAAACATATGCAGGTAGTAGTTTGTGCTTAGCGCTGAAGAAGCACTTCAGAAACAGCTCATGACCTAACAACGTCTAACCCCGCCCCAAAAAAGTCGTCGCGGTAGCAGCAACCAAGAGTAGCTATCAACGGCAATCTTGAAAAAGGAGTGATGTATGCTACACTCCTCGATCCCTAAGACGGAGTAGGCGTGGCATTCGAACAAGGCATAGGATGGGTTACTCGTGAGATATTTCAATTTGAGACACTAACACTTGTTCTGTGTGTACAAGTCAACTGCCCCAGAATGGAAATATCGCACGAAAAGCTTAGCCGCCGCCATCAATTCGAGTACGCAGCCACGCCTACCGCATCTCAGGAGATTTTGAGTGTATTTACCAGTTTTAGCACATCATCTCTATGCAGAGTGTGGTAATAGAGCGAAACATCTGGTACTATAGAAGAGATTGAGTGAGTCGGAACTTTGGAAGCAAAGAAAACAAAAAAAGAGCTCCTCCGTCTTAGACTTATTGTTGTCCACTTTCTGATTAAAGCGGGAAATCAGGGCCTTTTTTGGGCGCTTCAGACCGATTCGTCCTTCACGCTTCAACGTCACATTATTTAGTACCTCCATATCCATTTTCTGCAGGGAAAAAATTTATCGTACCCTCTCTCATTAAATTATTTTCACCAGTAAACAGGGAGTGTCTCAAAACTCAAATGTAACGCAAGGCATTCGAATGGGCAGCACTTGAATGAATGGTAACAGTCTTTACTGGTTTTAGAATCGAGGAGATTTACACTTCCGCTGCACCTCTTTGCTTTGTGCCGAGCGATCAGATAGAGATTTTTGAAATCTTGTGCTGCCATGGAGTGATACCATTCAAACTTCGAGGAAACAACCTATTAACTCTTGTAAAACAATAAACACAAAGGGAACCAGCGAAAGTACAAGAAGCCACCCTCTCCCCTCCCCCCTCCCCCCCAAGCCGGACTGTGCACAGTTCCTTTTAAGCACTGGATTCCTTTCCACTGACTTGACGCTTCAAGGCCCTGGGTGTAGTAATAATTCGATGGTTTTTAATGGTTTGTAGCAGCTCATTTTATCTGTGACCATTTTAATACTCCTCACAGATGAGTGTACTGAATATCTAAGGTCTTTATATTAAGAGCTGTT